>JASDQU010753581.1:7109-37159 GCA_032191745.1 Picea mariana | reverse complement strand
CCAGGGGCCCTGGTTACTAACCTAGGGTCTTTATCAAAATATGTCTCAGATTACATATCCCAGGAGTGCACTGGGTGCCCTAGATCTCGTCTAGGGTCTTAGCCATCCTCCAGGAGAATGGCTCTCGCTGCTGCATGTAAATTCAACACTCAGTTACTTAGGTTTTAGGTTTTAGGTTTCTGAGACCAAACCGGCTGGTTTATGACCAAACCGATCGGTTTGGTCATAAACCGGTCGATCGATTCGGTTTATTGACCGATTTGAACCGGTCGACCATCAAATCGGTCAAATTGGCCGGTTCCAGTTCCGGTTCAACGGTTTTTAAAACACTGTTGAGTTCTGTCTTTACAGATGAGAATAAGAGTTCATAATCCCTTAATGCTTGGCTCATAAATGCCACAAGAAATTCAAACTCTTCTTTTTGTCCTGCCTTTGCAAGAGGACAATGACAATGGTGTTTTTAGAGGCAAAGGGATACATTATAAAATCTTTATTGTAGTCCAGATTTTGTTGAGAATGGTAATAATAATGTTGAAATTATTAATATTTTTCAAAGCTTGTTTGGCACAATTAGTCTAGGTAAACACGATTGCCTTTTGTAAGAGGTGTTAATAGGCATAACCAATTGTGCAAAATAAGGAATTATTTTTTTGATGAAATTGATCTTTCCAAAGAAAGTCTATAGACCATTTTTTTTTTTAGGCAAGTGCAAAACTTTGTTAACTTTGATGAACGATGAAGGTGACCATAGGACAACTATATAACTTTGCTTTTTTTTGGATCAATTTTTGTTCTCTACTTGTACACAATATACCACGCATCTTAGCTTTTGTGATCAGAAAGATTATTTTTGGGGTTCAACGACATTCCAAAATTTTTCACTTTTGAAGCACTTGCCTAAGATGCTATAGATACATTGTGAGATCATCTAGATATATCACAATGATTTTACTTACTAGATCTTCGAAAGATATATCACAATGATTTTACTTACTAGATCTTCGAATAAATGATGTATAATACTTTCCCAAGTGGGACCCACGTTTATTTAGTTGAAGGACACATGTTTATTTAGTTGAAGGACATCCTTGTGTAAGCATATGTTTGCCATGGTGTGGCGAAAGTTGTCTTGTATTTATCTTTCTTTGCGACACGAATTTGATTGTTGCTTGATAAACCTTATAGCACAAACATCATGCATGAGCTTGTCCATTTGGGGAAGAGGGTAATTATCTTTCAAAGAGGCTTGTCTTAGGTTCTAGAAATCCCTAGAGAGATGGATTTTTCCACTCTTGTTGTGCAATGGGTATTAGCCACTTGACAAGAATCACAAATGTAGAACATGATCTAAGAAGACAACAATTTTTTTAGCTCCTTTATAATTGTGGGATTGAGCTTTTGGATTAATGGGCCTTTTCGTTTGTTGAAAAAGTTTGACATTTTCCCTTGGACAAATGTGGTATTAAAATTTTGTTTGATTGATAGATATTGAGGTCATTATATGTCTATGCAAAGATGTTTTGATACTTTATGAAAATCTTAAGGATCTTGTGTCTCTCGACATTAGTGTACGAGACACCTAGGTTCAATAGTTTGGGCTGCTCTTTGATGACATTGTTTACTTGCATGCTCTTTGAAACTTTCCTTGGGGATTTTTCCTATCTTCTAAATTTAGAATGAAGAATGTCATAATGGTTGAACAAGGCTTCTAAGAAAATAAGACCGTTGGGAATCTTGTAGGATTTGAGTTTTATAATGCCCTTTTTATAGTCTTCCCATTCACCAACAATCTTGACAGTGGGTTTGTTGTCCTCTGTGTATGTTCCCTTGAATAATTCAACTCAAAAGAGCATTTAGCAGACATGTTTATTAGTGTTAAAAACTTGCTATTGTTTGATATTCTTAGGCATAAGTGGGTTGAGGAGTAGTTGAATTGAAAATCTTCTATTCATCAACCCGAGATGAGGAGTGAACATMAATGTTAAGMTTACCATATAATTTTGCGATTGATTTTCTTCTTTCATGATGGCTTGGATGGAGGGAGAAAGAATTAAAACATTTGATGAGATCCCATCGTTGATGCATGCATGTTTTCTAGTTATTGTTCTTTGTTAAGGAATGATTTTGTACTATATTCACCACAAGCTAATTGCGTGAAAACACTTTCAACAATTTATTTTTCAAATTAGTAGATTGTTGTAATTCAAGGATTAATTCCTCATATTCACCGATGTTGTCGGTGTGGTCAAATTCCATCTTAAAGGAAAAGGGAAGCATGGTATGAGAATCATATTCAAGGATCTCCTTTTAACCATTTCATGGCCTCGATCTTGGACCATCAAAAAACATAGCTCTATTCCCCAGGTGGTTCTAGAGTTAATCTCCCCTTGCTAAACATACTACTCCCTAGGTTTAGTCGAGTAGCTAGGTTTCTTTCAAGAGATTCTTCCCCATGGCCTTGGAGGGTAGGAGAGTTTGATTCCCTCGTCCTTGTGCTCCCCTTAGGATCATATAGTTGGTCCCCYTCAACTCCACTCACTTCGTGGAGGATTTCATTTGCTAGTGCATCAACCCTTTCACAATGATCAACTACTTYGACCAACTATAGTAGTGCTTGACATTCTTTGTTTGCTTTGTTAAACATTGAGGTTTTTAGTGTTTATCATGATCATTGTACTTGCACCTTCTTGGATATCTTCTTTGACTAGACATTTAGCTCTTAGATCGACACTTAGATCTTTATCTGTCTACTTTCAGTGTTTATCTAGGAGTTGCTTTCACATTCCCACATTATACTCACATTGGATGTACCTCTTAGTCCCATTTACTTACTTTTGTGGTCATTTGTTGGATGTTAATAAAGTTATTTTATCTTATCTATATCAAAAGGATTTTTCCACCTTTGTTCATTTGGTCCCTTACAATTGTTGGTCCCTAACATTGGTACGAAGTCCCAATACATTTTCAAATGTGCAAATTTGTCCTTTGGGTGAACCAAGGCTTCAAATATGTAATGTTTACTTTGCTTCCCTTGAAATATGCAACATGGCGTTCTTATATTGGATCAATGTATGACTGCCATCATTCGGTTATAAAGCCTCTCGAAGACCCATTCCAATGAAGACTTAGCAACATGGTATAAGTATTAGGTAGGTCAACTAATGGTGCATACATAACTAAGTGAATATGAGTATTGGAATGAAATCAATTGCTTCAATGTTATATTTTTTCAATGGTGTGAATTGTCCTAGAATACATTGTCAACACTTGGTAATCTTGGTTAAACAATCTTGAGCATTCCATTCCCAACTTTAACATTATTGGGAAAGGCATAATATTATGTGCAACTTGTTAGGGATACTGAACATTTGACATTGTCATCGTTAGCCACATTAAGTGTCACAGACACTTAGGATGTTACTTAAGACCAAGGAGAGTTGATGACTACTAGATTATGTGTTCTTACAATGTTAATATTGTTGATATTATGGTAGATGTGGGAGGTATCAACCTCCATGTGTAACCTCTAACTAGATAAGAATATTCCGAAGCTAGAGAAACCCTAAACATATGTGTAAGATCCCTAGAAGACAAGTCGACTCAGTTAAATAATTAATATTAAAGTTTTTGCTTCTAGAAGGACAAGTCGGCCCAAGCATGTGACAAGAACCACTACAAATAGAGGGCGCTTGAGCTCATTTGTTCTCACTCACTTCACTCACTCTCTCAGTCAAGTCTAGCGCAAGTTTGGAGCTGCAGCTGCAAGAATGGAAGGTGTATCTTCTGGGTGATTATTGGTCTCTCTCTCTAGTGCTATCTAGTCTAAGATATGTGCCCTACCTTCTAGTATCTATTGTTGGTATTCTTGGTGACGTCTTGGAAGAAGTGCAACTGCAGCTGCGGCAGTTGGGTATTGTTCTTGTACTGTGGTTTTGGGACTTTTTGTCTGGTGTGCTATCTTTGGAGAAAGATGCGCTCTCTTAGTTATCTATTGGTTCTAGTGCTGCTTCCATATGTAGAAAATCCAGGAACTATCAACAGTCTTCTTGGTCTGTCTTTGACCAAGCTAAGACACTAAGTTTCTCTGCTGTTATAAAATGGTTTTCTGCTGTTTTATGACAGCCAACTGTNGGAAGAAGTGCAACTGCAGCTGCTGCAGTTGGGTATTGTTCTTGTACTGTGGTTTTGGGACTTTTTGTCTGGTGTGCTATCTTTGGAGAAAGATGCGCTCTCTTAGTTATCTATTGGTTCTAGTGCTGCTTCCATAATCATTCTATCTAACAAAGGTTATGTTGCTCGGGGGTGGCTACGTGCCTATGGTTGGGTGACAATATTGTGATATTGTCTATGGTAAAACGAGCACATCGAATATTTTAACAGGTTATGGGCCCACACTACCTTCGAAACAATCTAATTGCTGGAAGGTAGAGTGAGAGTTCTTTGTCAAGCTCGTTGTAGCACCAGTTACAGCTGCAACTAGGGTTTCTGATTTTGCAGCTACAACAAACCCTAATCTAATTCTTTGGGCACGTTAAGTGAAGCGTTGGACCTAATTTCTAGATATTCTAGTGCACCCTAGTCTAGAGCACCCTTTGGTGCCCTCAACCAACAAAAACGTCAAGTTTCAGTTCTTGGTCAAAGTCAAAGTCAAAGGTTGACTTTTTGTCAAAATTGATTTTATGGTCAAAGTTGATATTTCAAGATTTCTAGCTTGTTGTAATCATTGAACCTTTTTGATTTAGTTTCTAACCTCTTCTTATTAAGATGGTGTCTAGTTTTAGATTAGAAGACAAGCTGAACGATGTTACAAATTTCAAAGGTATGCACTTGTATATACTTTTCAAGTTATATCATCTAGCAAAGCATGCGTGTGTTTGAAGGAGATGTACAAGAGACCTTGTCCAAGCAGTGATTTTGGATTCAGTACATTCATAGGAACAAGCGCACCCTTCCTAGCAGTTGAGGCTCCAGGTTCCAGGTTTGATTGATCAAATTGTTAAGTTTTAATTTGCACATATCAAGTTTGATAGTTGCCACAGTACAAGTAAACACTATAGTTGTGACAACAATCTTTGAAAGGTTCTATTACTGCTAGGTATACTTGGTTGCATGTAAGTATTATTGATATATATGCTTATTGCACTTGTTTGATGAACTAACATCTCCTCTAGGAGATATTTCTTGTTCTCGGGCAAGTCACCTTGGTAATTCTATGATCGTGGTTACCATAGATATGTTCTAATGAAAATGCTATTGGAAATACTTTTGCTCTTGTTGTTCTTGTTCCGGGCAGGTCACATGCGATAGCTCTGAGAAGGAGCTACAATGACAGTTGCAAACATGGAGCAGATGACTCCATCAAGTGGTGAGGTAGGTGATCTCATCAAGTACCAATTCTAAAGAAAACATGTAAAACAAAAGGAGTTTTGGATATTGTTCATTTAAATGTGTGTGGGCTAATGTCAACCTCCTCACTAAGCGGAAGATAAAGATCTTGAGGTTTGATAATGAAGGAGAGTACACCTCCAAGGAGCTCGTTGCCTTTTGTAAAGCAGTCGAGATTAGGAGGGAGCTAATTGTCCCATATAATCCTCAACAGAATGGTGTGGCAGAAAGGAAGAACCGTTCCATTGAAGAATATGTTAAGGCAATGATGAATGACCATAATCTATCCATGTTTCTATGGGGAGAAGTAGCTATGGCAGTCGTATATGTTCAGAATAGAAGTCCTCATTGTATATTGAAGAAGATGACTCTAGAAGAAGCCTTCTTCGGAAAGAAGCCAAGTGTTGAATACTTAAGGATCTTTGGCTGTCTTGTCTATATCCATGTTCCCAAGGACAAAAGAAAGAAGTTGGAACCTTCAGGAAAGAAGGGCATATTCGTTGAATATAGTGAGTCATCAAAAGCTTACAAAATCTATGTTCCAGGTCAACAGAAGGTTGAAATCAACAGAGATGTGACTTTTGATGAGAAGGTTGCCTTAAGGAAATCTATAGAAGTTTCCATGGACTCTAACAATGAAGAGGAACATGAAGATCCCAAGGAAGAAAGTACATGTTCTCCAGAACATTTCAATGAATATCCATAACAACCACTTGAATCTGTTGAACCAGTTATTGTACCCGAGACCAGAAAGAAGCAGAAAAATATAAAGCTCCTAGTGGCACCTTCAGGGAATGCAAGTGGCCCAAAAGATTTTCTTGTTATGTGACACTCATGACAAGTCTTGTTAATGCATGACCTTCCACCTTTGAAGAAGCAGTCAAGAAGAAAGAATGGAAGAAAGCTATGATGGAAGAATATCAATCCATCATGATGTATGGGAAATTGTGCTTAGACTTGAAGGTAAGTTTGTAAAGTATCGATAAATACAAGGCAAGATTCGTGGCTAGAAGGTTCTCCCAGTAGGAGGGAGAAGACTATGATGAGGCGTTTTCTCGAGTTTCTAGATACACCTCTATTAGAGCAATCATATCTCTTGCAACATCCATGGGTTGGAGTTTACCTTAAATGGATGTAAGGACCACTTTTCTCAATGGAGTAATTGAGGAAGAAGTATATAGAGCAACCTTAAGGTTTTGAGGTACACCCGAGAGAAACCCATGTATGCAGATTAAAGAAGACCTTGTATGGACTCAAGCAAGCTCCAAGAGCTTGGTGCAGAGCTTGTCATTATTCAGTGTAAGAGGGAGTTAGCCTATGAATTCGATATGAAGAATCTTGGTCTCATGCACTATTATTTCGGACTAGAAGTATGGCAAAAGCATGTTGAAATCTTTCTGGAACAAGGGAAGTATGTTGTTAAGATCCTTCAGAAGTTTGGGATGATGGATTCCAAATCCATGGCGACTCCCATGGTGACATATCTGAAGAAGTTGAGAGACTTTGATTCTGATTTAGTAGACTCGTCCTTGTACCAGCAGTTGATTGGCTGATTGATGTATTTGGTGAATACTTGAGCGAACATTTGCTTTGTTGTGAACACGTTGAGCCAGTTCTAGGTGGAACCTAGACATGAGCATTGGATAGCTGCAAAGCACATTTTGAGATATCTTCATGGGACGTTAAATTGTGGTTTGAGATATGCCTCAAACAGTGATGTACAATTGCATGGAAGGGAGTATATATGACAGAAATAATACTTCTGGTATATGTTTTAGTTTGGGATTTGCTATGATATCATGGGCTAGCAGGAAACAAAAGTTTGTTGCACTCAGTGCTGCAAAAGCATAGTATATTGTAGCTTGTGATGATGCTTGTACGAAAGTAGTATGGCTACATAAGCTGGTTTCTGGACTATTTGATCAGTTGTTGGATTCAATTGTGATATATTGTGATAATCAGAGCTGTGTGAAACTTTAAGAGAACCTCGTGTTCCATGATAGATCGAAACACATTGAGATCAAGTACTATTTTCTCCATGTTAAAGTCTAGAAGGGAGAAGTGATTCTCCAGTACATCTCTACTGATGAACAAACAATTGATATTTTGACAAAGCCTCTGTCCAAGATAAAGTTTGCATACTTGAGGGACAAGTTGGGACTCGTGGAGATTGCTCCCTTGGTTGAAAGGGAGGAGATGACTTCCTCGGTTGGGAGGGAGTGCTGATATATGGCATCGTGGATAGTTAGTGTGCTGGTGGATAGACATTCTCCTTGTGGAGAATGGTCCAGGTTGACAGATTGTTGATCTGTATCATGCTAGTATAACTTAGATATGATGCTTCAACATCATGCTAGTACAACTTAGATATGATACAAATGTCTTGAGACACATCATGCTAGTACAACTTAGAGATGATGCATTAACATCATGCTATTACAACTTAGAGATGATGCATATGTCTGAATCACATCATGCTAGTACAACTTAGATATGATGCAATAACATCATGCTAGTATAGCTTCGAGGTGATGTAGATACCTCGCATCATGCTAGTACAACTTAGAGATGGTGCATTGACACCATGCTAGTACGACTTAGAGATGATGTAGATGATACTTCACATCATACCAGTACAACTTAGATATGATGCATTCACATCATGCTAGTACGACTTAGAGATGATACAGTGGAGAGATGAATTATTCCAGGACAATATGTTCAGATTAGAAGAATGGTCCCTGTATCACTCAGTTGAGTGAGTGACTTATTTGAGACACTCTGTTGAGTGCGTTGGGTCTAGCACATGACTTATTCAACATCATGCCTGATTAATCAGATGGAGTATGGCCTCGAGAGATGATGCAAACGATGATACGATTTGATGCCAAGAGACTGTTGTACTGCATGGTGATAACTTGTGTAGCTATTAGTTGATTGCAGTGGAGATTGTGTGTCTTTGGACAATAGCTATGTACTACTATGGTGGATGTGTTGCACTGGTAGTGATTGTGTGTCACTAGATAGTAGCTATGTGATACTAGGAGTGGTTGTGTACCACTGGATAGTAGTTGTATACTACTATGGATCGACACTGTTGTGATCTATTGGATGGCATTGTAGTAACCGTGTACTACTACCTGATTTCCATGGAGACTACTAGTTGTGTTGAAGGTGTTTCCTAGGCTAGTGTGCCAACCAGTTGTGTTGTTGGTGATTGCCAACTGGATGGATAGTGATGATGATGCTCGTGACATGATCTACGTGATCATGGGATAGCCTGTGTGGCTATGATGATGCTACATGTAGAATGGTCTGCAAGATTATGTGAGCCTTGCCCATACCATGTGAAATGGATGGATGTGTTTGAGACCGTTACAGTTAATACGTCCCTAGCTAAGAGGGAGCGTTGATATTATGGTAGCTGCGAGAGGTATCAACCTCCATGTGTAACCTCTAACTAGATTAGAATATTCTGGAAGCTAGAGNGTTAATACGTCCCTAGCTAAGAGGGAGCGTTGATATTATGGTAGTTGCGGGAGGTATCAACCTCCATGTGTAACCTCTAACTAGATTAGAATATTCTGGAAGCTAGAGAAACCCTAAATAGATGTGTAAGAACCCTAGAAGAACCCTAGTGATACATTGCATGCATAAATACTCTATCTTAAAAAGAAGTAAAAGGAATTCAAATCTCAACAAGCTACCTTTAAACATGAAACAAAAACACATATCAATGCATGGGCAGAGGTAGTTAGAGGAAGGTATAAGGCCACCCCCCCTTGGGAACAATTGAGGAGGTGGTACAGGATAAACTCATGGAGGAACGTACTAGGTTGGGGCGAGAATTGAACCTCAAAATGAGAGGGCTCCCTCTACCTTTTCCATCCTCAGACCACATGGTGGTCAGGACTGTTATCGCACAAGTTGTATGTTGGGAAAAGTTCGACCCAACCATCAAAATGGAAACAACTAAGGGACACTATACCTAATGTCACCTCGATATAGGTCTCACACTTCGAGGGTGACTAGGTCACTCTATGGAGGCGATTCCGGTGACCTTGGGGGATAGATGGATGGAAGGGAAAGAAGAGAAGTATCTCCCTAAAGGTCAGTGATGGAAGAGGAAATATGGCTTTGATGACCCATCTTTGAGTGGTTTAAGGTTGCCAAGTCTTTGGATGCATGCAAAGGGTGTTTGTACTTGCCCGAGACACAAGAAAAGCCACACTTGCATATAGTAATGTTAGGTGGACAAGCAACTTAAGCTTGCTGTCCCTAATTGTAGCAATAATCAATGATATATATCAACACATAAGAGATAAGAAGGGCTGCAATATAAGTGCTAAAATTCCAATTGAATAAGCACGAGACAAGCTAGTAAAAAACTAGTTAAGCTCAACAATTATAGAACAAGACTTTAGCACAAAAAGCAAGGCTGTCATAAAAAGCTAACCGTAGTGATATTTATCATCCTTATGGCTATAACTAACTTGTTATTACAACAAGAGATTTAACTACTAAAACTTGCTCAAAGCTTGCCAAAAGATTAGGCAATTTTCAACGGTTAAAATGGGAATTATTGAAGGGTTTGGTTAGGGTTTTCTGCAACACTAATGGCTGTAGGTTAAATTTGTAACAACAAGAAATACTTGGAGAAATGAAATTCCCTAGTGGCTCAGGCAAGCATTGATAACATAGATTTGATTCCACTAGGAACAACTTCAAAATCACGAAATTTCACATTTCCTAAAGCGATCATCTCTTTGTCTTTGTGTGCAGGAGGAGTAGAGGCATGGATGACTTCAACAACCTCCTCAAATTCATCATTCATGCTAGTTGCTTCTTGAACTTCATGAACAGGAGGAGAGCACGACTGGACAACCTCAACTACATCAGGTGGGATCAAAGATAATGATGCCTCAACATGTTGCGCTTCATCAGGATTCTTTTATCTCTTCATGGGCATGCTCCTTCATTGCCTCTTCATCGCACGAGGCTTGATTCTTAATGCAGAGTGCTTCATGTGCCTTTTTTCAGAAATATCTGTCGCATCCAAGCTCTACTCTAACACCTCTTCACTTTCAAAGTCACGGAATAAAGTGTCATCAAGATCTTCAAGAGTATTACAACTCGTCATGTTCTCTTCTTGATGTGTAGGAGGAACAAAGGCCTGGATGTCTTCATGAAATGGGAGGGTAGGTATGAGCGCTTCCTCTTCATCAAATGTCTCGTTCGGATCTTCATCTGAATCTTCTTGGTAACTTTCTTCATATATCTGTACTTCAAGCACTTCTTCATTGCCAAGGGTGGGAAAAAACTCTCTTATGTGATTCATCATTTCCTTAACAACTTTATTAGCAGCCTTTTCCTTTTCCATCTGTAAAAATGCCATCTTTGAGTCATAACAAGTTCTGGATGAGGGTTCATCCCATGATGCCATAATTCCATTGACTGAAAAGACACCTCAATGGAGTCGCCAGGTGAGATCGAGTCTCACCAAAAGACGGAAAGGGGGAAAGAGGGAAATGTGGGTTTGTGGAAAGTGGAGTCGCCAGACAAGCTTCAAGGGAAACTTATCAAGGGTGGAAAAGGGAAYGTTCTTCAATGGAGTTGCTAGGCAAGCTAAGGGATAGAGGCTTTCAGAGGGAAGCTTGCCAATGTGTCGTTAGGGCACAAAGAGGATTCAAAATCCTCCCAGACAACAATGCCAAAATGTTATCGCACAAGTTGTATGTTGGGCAAAGCCCGACCCAACCAACAAAATGACAACAACTAAGGGACACTATACCCAATGTCCCCTCGATATAGGTCTCGCACTTCAAGGGTGACCAGGTCACTCTAGGGAGGCTATCCCGGTGACCCTGGGGGGATTGAGATGGATGGAAGGGAAAGAAGAGAAGTATCCCCGAAAGGTCACTGATGGAAGAGGAAATATGTCTTTGATGACTCGTCTCCGGGTGGTTTAAGGTTGCCAAGCCTTTGCATGCTTGCAAAGGGTGTTTGTATCGGCCCGAGACACAAGAAAAGTCACACTTGCATATAGTAATGTTCGGTAGACAAGCAAGTTAAGCTTGCTGTCCCTAATTGCAGCAATAATCAATGATATATATCAGCACATAACGGATAATAAGGGCTGCAATCCAAGTGCTAAAAGTCCAATTGACTAAGCACGAGACAAACTAGTAAAAAACTAGTTAAGCTCAACAATGATAGAACAAGACTTTAGCACAAAAAGCAAGGATGTCAAAAAAATCTAACTGCAGTGATATTTATCAGCCTTATGGCTGTAACAAACTAGTTATTACAGCAAGAGATTTAACCACTAAAACTAGCTAAAAGATGCGTTGTATTTAGTAGATTACGTGGGCAGATTTTAGGCAATTTTCAACGGTTGGGGCGAAAGCCTCATTAACACTCCAATAGGCACAAGCATGAGGGTTGGGGCAAAAGCCTTTGTAACTAAAGCTTTCCTAAGATTTTCCTTTTGTGAAGGAGCCTTTAGTGCTTTTAGGAGGCATATTAGCAAGATAACAGGTCTAATATTCCATTATGTTGTAGCCGTGAAAACATTTGCTGAAATTTTGATTCATCGTATCTAGTGTCCTACTATTGTCTTCTTGTGAAGAAGGGGCATTTTGGTTGACTGAGTCTGACCTATGTTCTTGTCTCTGCTTGGTAGGGTCCGTTGTGCGTCTGGACTACATTTCCCCATTTTTGTTCTTTAATTGATTGAACTTCTATAATTACATCTTGAGGCTCGAACCAGCTAGTGGCATTGATGGAGCTGGAAGGGCAGCAAAAGGGGACTCTTACAATTCCAATTCTGGGAGGACAATTCTTGGTGTCTTATGGACTTTAAACATGAAACTTCATCATGATTTTCCGGCAAAAATTGATAGTAATCTACCTTAGCAGCATTAGGCACAATAATAGCCAAAAGGTGCCCCATTGCAGCTGATTTTGATTTTGATCAGGGCAGTTTTGATTTCCTAGGTTGAAAGATCTATGTACTTCTTTCATCCTATATTTTAATATCATTACCCAATTGCTGATTGTCAAGACCTTGTAAAAGCCCAAGAACTTCAGTAGGCCTGGAAGGAGACACTCCATAGGACACAATTTTCTCCTTTTTGACAAATAACATTCCAACCATTCACACTGGTGGGGCGACCAACGCTGACATATTCACCTTAAATTCAATTATCTTGTTTTCTTCCCTACAGCCTTGGATGTTAGGAGAGATAGCATCCGGGGTGTTGATTGCCACCTAGGTGAGGCATCCCCCATTGGAGGTTTGATGTTTTTGGTCTTCGGTTCTTTTAAGTACTCGCATGTATCTGCCATACCGCTTTGTTTTTAGGCTCCATTATCTTAGACTTTTGACTTTAGATTGTATTTGGCATAGATTATATCTCTTTATGTTTCTAGGAGCGGATTTTGCACTCCCACTCTGTAGTTAACTGTGATGTACTTAGCAGTCCCATTGACCTATTTGTGGTCATTTGTTGGAAATGAATAAAATTCTTATCTTGTTTTATCTAGACTGCGGGCAGTGGTGTATGCATGGCCAAGGCATTTATGCTCTCATCCTTGAAGACATATCTCATATGTGGGCATAAAGGATTCATGTAAAATAAAAAACACACTTCATTTCAAGGTCGCTATTTGTTTGGGGTGGGTTTGTTTCACTCTTTGAAATCTAGAATTAAATTCCTTTCTGGAGCCCCCCTCAGGCAATTTTATGATGGTAACTCCCTGTAGTGGAGCACGTGGATATTTCTTTTTCCCCATAATGATGGTGGAATCCCAAACTCTGAGGAGAATATTGTGATATTTCTCACTCCCTGGGCTCGCAGACTACAGAACCGGTTTGCCCAGAGAAACCGCTGTGGCCAACGCACATGCAGCTGCCCAAGGATTCAAACCGCTGACCTGATGCTGGCTAGCACTTGGGGCAGGTCGGTTTGTCAAGCTACCTATGGTAGGTGGAGCATGTGGATCTCTAAGCACTGTGAACCTGCTGATAAACCTAGTCTGAATAACATCCCAATTGGTGATGGATATGACAGGCAATAAGCAGTAATAATATAACAGCTTCATCTTTGAAGGTCTGAACAAATAGCCAGACAACCAAGCTCTCAAAGTCTAAATGGGAGAAACATATTATACACCTCAGAGAAGGCAGAGAAATGTTCATCTGGAGTGACATTAATTTCAAAAACGGTCATGGTCTGTGCCCTTTCTTTCATCTCTGTGAAATTCAAGAATATTTTGTATCAGTACCCTGGTGACTTGGATAAATTTTAAAATTGAAAGACTGGCTGAAGTAGATTGTAGAAAGTACAAAAAGAGTCTGGCAGTTAGTCAAGTTGATCTTAATGCTGCTGAATGGTCAATCTTTGTGAATCTTTTACCTGAGATTGGGTAAATTGACTTGTAATGTTTGTGCATATTTGAAGAATGACATTCTGCAAATTCACTATTTCCTGAAAGAAACTCAGGTGCAGTTCGCTTGCAAGATAACAAAAGCCTCGAGTGGTAATTTCTTGTTCTGTTTACCATGGTTTTAGGGCCACCACAATGCATGTACAAGAGTTATGACTAAGAGAGCATAACCCTTTCACAAAAGACCTGCATTTAAGTACTTACAATGTCTGTAATTATCAGTGCCAGGGGATAAATACTGTTACAGAAGAATAACTTTGGATATGGATAAATATCCTGAAGTCCATTATTCCACTTGCATTTGCATTAGATTGGGCAAATTGACTTGCATGGTTTTAACCTATATGCATAACGGTATGCTGCAAATTGACTGTTTCCTTACACGATGCCTAGTGAGATCTGATTTGTATATAACAGAAGCCTCGAGTGGTAATCTTGTAGTTCTGCTTTCATCTGATGTTGCAGCGACCATTTCATGTATAAGAGTTTTCATTATACAAGGAAGCAATCTTCGACAGACCGCTTACATTTAAAGTACTACCATCTTTATGTCATCTTTTGGATATGGGGTATAATGTCTGTTACAAAAGATCTATTTTATGTTCCTATTACCTGCTAAAATGCCTTCCATCACATCAACAGGGAACAACATTGAGTTAATAAACGCTTGTTTTCTAATCTATATACTGTGAATGAGTTAGCATTGTGCTATGATGCTATCTGTATGAAAGCAGCTGCCAGATATATGCTGCAGCTGCCCATATGTGCGTAACATGCACATGGCCACTATTTCTGTTCTGATGTGGACAATCTGTATCAGTCATGTGGAATACAGGAAATCCAACAATTTATGATAATCCTTGTAAAGCAGTGACATTAGTGATTATGCCCTTCATTTACACTTGAAGGATGTTTAAAGGCCTGTTAGCAGAGGGAAGGAGCGGCTAAAGCTCCCTGTGGTCAAGATACTAGCACAAAGATTGAGTTATGCTTTCTCATTTCTCTGAGCTTGTCTGCACTCTGCCTTAATGTTTTGTGATTCACTTACGTTTGCTGAATTCCAAAGTGCCTAGGAGGAAGTGGATATAGAGGGCAAAGTTAAAGCATTAAAGAAGGTAATGCAGAGAGGCTTGGACGTGTTAGAATTAAAGCCTTAAATTAAACTGTTGTACTCTTTGAGCAGATTCCAAATTGTATTGCTTGTAATTTGATGGTTTGATCTATCCCATTTTCTCGAAGTAGCTGTAACATGTGTTTTCATCCTTAAAAGTTATTTCTTTCTTGTCTACATTGTCACATTTTGATTGTATGATTTTTACTGAAAAATAAAAATAGAATGTTCTGTTTGTGGTGCAAATTACTTTCTTTTCTGGGTGATTATTTTATTGCTAATTGAAGAGTACAAATTTAGTCAGATATTTTCCTTTTCAAAAAATTCATGTTAAAATTTGCCCAACATAAAAACTTGTAAATTATGATTCACGGTATTTATCATTTCAAAGAAATAAAGTAAATTGTAAATGTTTAGCACAAGAATTGACGAAGCAGTCTTGGGGAAAAGATCTCAAGAGGCTGCTAAAAAATTGCCAAGGATTCTTGAAGACGGTAAATCACAAAGGACACAAAATAAGCTTGGTGTTTACCCATGCTTATAGCATACATTGTAGCATGATGAATGACCTGCAGTCTTAAATGCCTTTCAATCACGAGAATCCATATAAAAAGCAAACAGGCCTAACCAAGCATAAGAATAATAGTTTTTGGATGTTTGGGGATGTTATTCTTTGTGCATAGTTTCTCATTCCTTTATATTTACATATCTTTTTTGCAGTTGTTGGCGGAAGTGTGCATTTATTTAGCATTGATGGAATTTGAATGAGTCAAATGGACAGACTCTTTTGCGTAGCAATTTGAGAAAACTTCACAACTTGTTTGAAACTTGAAATGAATTTAAGCTATTTCCTATTGTTTATTGATTCAGCGTCAAGTCATTGTGTTGCGCTGGATGTTGATGGGCGTTGTTACACTTGGGGCCGCAATGAGGTATTCCAATTTTTTCTTTGGGTATTATGTTTGTTTGTTACTATATTTGTTATTATATTTGAATGTTTTGGATAGAAACCTCACATATTTGTGTTTGCAGAGGGGACAACTTGGACATGGAGACCTAATACAGCGTGACATGCCAACCAGGGTAACAGGATTGTCAAAGTAAGTTTTGGTACATTGCAGTTTGCATTTAGTTTCTCTATTTTTTTTTCAATTACAGGTCAATCAATGCGGAAGATGAGTTCTGTTTTACTTATTAAAATGCAAAGTCGTTATTGTTGGGGTTGGATGAATAACATGGAAAGTTCTTGGGGCCGAATTTCTCCATTTGGCTAATTTTACATTTTTTTTTTTCCGAAAATGATTTCCCGTTTACATATTGACCAAATTCTATATAATAAACTTATTTTACTGAAAAATTTACCAAAATTTTCTAGAAATTGTATAAAATCCTTAGAAATTCGAATATTTTTTACAAAAATATTGCCCAACACATGGTTGGCATTTTAAGAGTTATTAAGGTTTGCCTTGATGCATCCATGAAGATTTCTCGCTAAAAATAATATTTGAGACTATGTTACTTACATAAATTAACCAATCATGGATGTTTATAGTCCAACCTACACTTAACGCACATCATTCCATTSCTTGGCTTCAGATGAACAATATGATTCTAAGCTAATCCATCTAATACAAGTACACCATTGAAACCATCCATAACAATGTGAAGAAAAAGAAATCTATGACATCTATCCATAAGAGCAAATGACATGAGCTTTCCACTTTTATCAAAGAGCTAGGTATAATGATGAGCAAAGGATAMGAGCATCCTCTCACAACTCTGCATAACCAACTCTAAGCTTAAGTTGACTTTAGTTCTCTATTCATGACTTAACTCTTTCATTAACTAGCCATTAACTATCCCAAAAGTAGGAATGAACTTTTGTTGATAGGCATTTTTTTTCATGGTTATCCCTTTAAAACTTGAATTGCCAGTTCCTCGTTTTCCTTGCAACCATATTGATAGTTAGGCTATGATACCCAACATATCAGTTTCACCCCAAGAGACTTGGTGGGATCCTAGCCATGTATAGTGTCCTTCGCATAAAATAAAGATTCGAAGAAAATCTTTGCAGCTCAAACATTCATTGTACAAAGTGTACATATAAAATTATGGCGCCTGTGAAAACCCTTTCTAGGAGATATTCTTCTTTGTAGTCATTGAAGAATTATTCTTCAATTATAGCTTTGTTCTAAGGCTATCCATTTTCTCTGTAGTGTGGGATGCAAAGAACTGTTATTTGGATTGGTTCACCTTGAATTTGGATCCTTGTGTCCAATGATTGAATTTGATCTATTTAGGGTTTTATGCACATCTTGACATCATATGATTGCTCCAGGCTAGATGATTACTAGTCATCCTCGTGTGGAGAGTATTGTAGTATGTTCTGCACTAGTTGGGTCTCATACTTCTCCACTTAATAAAAGTTTTTATTGATAAGATAAGATAATTGTATTAATGTTCGACAAACGACCACTAAAGTAGGTTAATGGGACCGTTGGGTACGATGATTTCATTGGGACCAAGGTCTAATCTAAATCCTAGAAAGCCAACTCTGAAAATGGAGAGACAATTCGGGTGAGAGATGTACAAGGCGAGTGGATCTAGAATCTATGATACAAACAATACAAGCTTATCTTGGTCCATTGGGATCATCTCTCCTAACATTCAAGGGCGAATGGAGAAAGCTCAAAGTAGATGTCTGTCTTAAGGTAGAATTAGAAGAGGAGTTGGACTAGGTGCTGTGCTTCTGCTTGGAAGAGAGAGCTTGTCGTTGTGTTCTAGAAGATATCATTTGACTATTGGTTTGTTTGTTGATATGAGATCTGGTCAAACAAAGCCGCCGAGGTCTATTGGAAGTAGTAGTGTTTTGACTTGGCATTGATTTCGGGTTAGGGACAAGATTGCTATCCACCTATCTCTTGGTGCCACTAGTCGATGGGACCACTATAAAAAAGGAAGTGATTTGTTGGGTGGAAGTTGCTCTAGGATGTGGGTGTGGCTGGAATATGAGAGTGTAGATGAAGGGCCTCTTGGATGTATAGGGCCAGGTATCTTTGGTTGGAGTACCTAAAGAAACTTGTATGCGACTGGAGCTCTCTGGAAAGACAATGGAACCATCCTTGGATCTCGTAGTAAACCGAACAGCGGAAGAGAAAATGCTCCTCAGTCTCAACCATCTCGAAGATGGCACAATTGGCAAATCTTGTTTGATTGGATAATCTGGTGGTCTGTCTCGACCTATAGTTTACGTGAGCCCACTTTGAATTGGCCAAGGGGGATGCGAAGAGTGTGCATCTAATGGTGAAGTGTGTAATGGGGCTCAACAATGAGTTCGTCCCTCAAATCCATGAAGTGCTCAACATAGAAGGCCATACTTAGATGTAACTTGTCTTAAGGGTTTATCGAAGTGACTTGAACAAACTGCCTCTAGATGTCATCGTTGTTTGGTGGGTAAGAGGTGGCCAGGGGCATTGAGGGAGTCTCTAAACGGAGGAAGTCTATCCATGGTAATGTGACAAGTGCGACGAGTGCGACAATGAGGATTGGCGGAGGTAATGGACTTTGGTGGAGAGTAGGCCAAGTATGGATACCGACCCAATGCACTCATTGAGTCAGTGAATTTTCAAATGCAGTGTATGAGTAAATCTGTTAAGGCGAATTGACAAAAAATGAGCAACTGTTTTTGAAGCCACTAGAGAAACCCTATTCCGGAGGGAGTCTCGAGTTAGGCAAGCAACTCCACCAGAACCTCTGACACTACCTGAAAATCTGGTCTCCTGTGGACAAGCAGAAAACTAGTGCTAGCTTGCTTTGTCTAGGATTGGTCGGTCAAAGCTCGTGTCGTGGGTCTCGTGGGTGGCATCTAGATGTCTTTGCAACCCCTCAAGAGATGAGGATAAGAGGATCACATAGTCAATGAAAAACATGATAGATATCAAGACTTGATGGAGAAGGAACTCATCTTTGTCCTGGATGTGCTCATGTAGGAAGGACTCCAACTCGTTGATGTAGATCCCAAATAATGTGGGAGACATGGGCATGCTTGTTTGATTGGAATGGTACTCTTCATTAAATTTGATGTGCTGAGGTGGCTAAGGAACAACTCGTATAGGTGCATGATGGCGGTCAATAAGGTCTTTGAAATACCAATGCCTTTAATCCTGTAGAACAAAGGCCACTGGGGAGTGGAGTTAAACGCTTTCCAAAAGTCCATAAAGCAGTAGTAAACTTTCAAAGAGTGATGGTGTGCCTCCTTGATGATGGCTTGGAGTGTAAGGATCTTATCTATGGTCTGATATGTAGGTTGGAGTATACTCTGATCTTTGGCTCTTAAGTTGCGTTTGTTCAAGTTCTCGAGAGAGCTTGAAATGGAGGATTGTAGCATCGTGTTTAGAAAATGTGTAGGAGATTACGATCGTCCTGTAGTTAATGGGATTTTCATAAGAGTTAGATTTGTGGAATGGGTGAATAGTGTGGTGTGACCAAGAGTGCGGAAAACTTTTACGGATCACATGGTCGAACAGATCGGCTAAATAACTATCCATAGCTTGAAGAGTTCTAATTGAAACCCTTCCACATCTGTTGCTTTTATGGTGTTCATCGTCCAAATGGCCTCCTAGATATCTTGATATGAGAATAAGTAGCATGAAGGGAGGGGAGAGGTGACTTGGATAAGTAGCATGAAGGGAGGGTAGTGGCAAGGGGAAAATGGTGTGCCAAAAGTGTTTGGGGAGTAGTTGAGGGAAGCACTGAAGTCTCGTCTCCTTTGGGAGATGAAGAGGCACTTCTTGTGGCAGACAAGGCAGGGGTAGGAATCCTTAAGATCGAGGTAGGAAGGGTGAGTGTGAGTGGAGGTGTGCCAAAACTGGTTGTGGAGGATTTTGTATTCATCGTCATACCATTAGTTCATGGGGGAAGGACCTAGTTTCTAGGAAGAGTGAGGTGGATTGGGTGTAGTAGGGATAGGATTGAAGGGTAGCTTTCCAAATGTTGGCTGAAACACTGGTGTATTTGATAGTAGTAGAGTTGAGGGATCATAACTAGGACATGGATGGGAGCATCTGGCTAAGGCAGAAAGTAATGATGTTAACATCCCCCCTTATCAAAGGGAAAAAACGTTCGAGGTGGACTATGGAGGGGCTCAAGAGAGGGGAATGTCAGCCCAAAGAGAGAAAGATAGAAGAGCATGGTCAACTAAGCTGATGGGAGTTATCGAGAAATGGTGAATGAAGGGGAGTAGATCTTGATTGGACAAGATATAATCGATGACACTCTCCTCTCTACCATGAAGTTGACAAGTGAAGAAGCGAGAATTCGAGAAGTTTGGGAGGTAGATAAGCATTAGTAGCTCATGGGATTCATCCACCGTTAAGAGGTGCCTACTGCCTACCATACCCTGTAATAGGCCCTAAAGCATCATCAGAGAATCTGTGGAGTCTCACTGAATATGGATAATAATCTTAGAGGTCATGGAGAGTAAATTGACTGCCCCCGTTGTCGGGTTTTGGATGATGACAATGTATAGGGGTCTCGTTTGATCTCTATGAATATCAAATTGAGATGAAATTGGGGGGAAGTAGCAAATTGCAATGTAGATGTTTCTTGTGAGGGCGTCAAAACTGTTGAGCCTAATCCACATGAGCATGGCAAACTTGTTTGAACTAGCTAGAGAAACCTTGCCCTTGAGGGTTGGGGATAGGGTTGACNGGGGGGGGGGGTCGCTATCGGTAGGGAAGACAAGGGGATAGGGTAGGCGGACATGGGGTCAAGGTAAGTAGATCGGACACAATGAATGGGCGAGGTCTAGCGGATGTGGTTACATACAAGCTGGAACGAGCGTGAGGTATGCAGGGATTGTCAAGGGATGTTAGGACAAACATATAATAATGCAGACAATGACAAGGGTTGCTGGGACAAGTTAAAGGCCACTGGTAACAGAATTATGACACTAAATGGGAGCGAGCACGGATTAGGAGTGGTCACGAAAAAAATGTGGGTCTACAAGAGAAGATGCAACTAGCAGATGGTTTGTGGCAGGGATACGAGTGTGCAACGTATGGACTGAGGGTGGCAACAAAAGTGGGTATGATTCTCGCTCTGATACCAATGTGGTGAACCAACCCGATTCACTATGTAAATATCCAATATACTTGGAATATAAAGTAATCCATTTAGGATGAAATAATAATATATTGAGTAAATGTATAAGAATGAATAAATAAGATAGTATGAGATGATTATAATTGAGAATGAGGGCTGTATATATACCCACGCAAGGGTGCCCTTTCTTAAGAGACATGACCTTTCATATGAGTTGTCTCTTCATTAGTAATTAATTATTAGTTATTCGTTAATTATTATTATTTATATATTTTTTATATATTTATGTTTTTTATATAGTCCCTCTCTAGGCAACTAAATTCGCCTAAACCTTTGACACCACTTGAAATTTGGTTTCCTATCGCTAATGGAAAAATAATGACAACTTGCTATGCTTGGGAGTGTTTGGACATGGCTCGCATGGGTTTCAATGATAAAGAGGATATCAAATTTATCGAGAGCATTGAAGGTCATGTTTACGATCACTGGAAAGATCCATTGTCGTTTCAACAACCTACTTAAATACCTAAGACTTCAACAACCTACTTAAATACCTAAGACTTGTAGCTGCCTCTAGTGGGACTATTATTTAGAAAACCTAGGTCAGGAATACCTAGAGGTGGAGGGGAATCTCGAACGATGGCCTTGAGGTCTTTAATGACTGAGGTCTTTAATGACTAATGAGGGATGGGAGAGGGGGGAAGGTGTGTTTAGAGAACATGCAAGGGGAATATAGTGAGGAGGGTAGTGATGTTAAAGGGAGTGGGGGAGAAGGGAGGGGCAAAGGAGGGAAGGGGAGGAGTTATGGGTATGGAGCAGGGGACAGACCAGAGGGGGAACATTTCGTGGTGGTTGTTGGCCTAGACAGGGATGTGGACCTTGGTTGGTTGGGGACATGCGCAAGTGAGGCGTTGGATAAGGTGGCCGCAAGATGAATGGTCATGGAGAGGATTGTGGAGTACGGTTGAGGAGCTTTTTGCTGGTCGTGGGTTGGGACGAGCTGATCGCGCTATGGAGGGGTTGCAGGGAGGTGGTTGCTTGGAGCTCTGGGATGGAGGGGTTGAGGGTTGGTGGCCATGAGGAGGGCTCTTTGGGAGGTGGCTATGGGTGGGGGCTTGGACGAGGATGGAGATCCATGTTGGATGGAGACAAACATGTATGAGGTCTTGGATAAGGTGGTCACAGGATGAATGGTCATGAAGGGGTTTGCAAAGTAAGGGCCACTGAGCTTTTCGCTAGCTGTTGGTTGGGAGGAGTTGGTCACACTATGGAGGGACCGCAGGGGGTGGCTGCGTGGTGGCGTTATGGACTGTAGGGTACGATGGGAGGTGGTTGTGAGGAGGGCTCTCAGCGAGGTGGCTACGATTTGAGCTACGGGTAAAGCTATCAAGAGGAATATGAAACATCCCTCCGTTACGACAACCAAAGCGACATACAACATACAACATATGCTGGCACAACATTGCAATGAATAACGCTACATATATTGATGCATTAACAAAGGAATCAACAACCCATAACAAATGCATTCTTTTAATAATGACGCGTCACAACATGTATCATAAATCGCTCAATTCGTCCCATAAGGAAAATCATCAGATAATGTCAAAGATAATATAAGATAACATAACGCTACTTAAGGATCATAAAGCTAATCATAAAATGACATAAGATACTACCCGCCCAACCTACCCTGCAAGGTTAGGGCCTTCGTGACACATAAGCAACGCTCAAGCCCATGTTCTAATAGATTTTATCCATTTAAGGTCTCAAGGCTGGCGACAGTTATGAGGAACAAGGGGTTGTCTAATTCCCATAGCCCCACAAAAACTGCAATCCATACTAGCTCATCAATCTTATCTAATCATCAATGGTTCATCATAGTGCAAATAATATACTACTCTACTTAATAAATCTTCTAACAACATTGAGTGTAAATGAGTAAGAGGCCTTTACATAAAGAGTATTAACCCAGGGAGCATAAATAATCTAAATCTCGTGTAACTCAAGTATGCAACTTCATATTAAGGAATATCTGCTAAGAACATAAATATCAGAAAGCTAAGGGCTAAAACTCATAAGTGTAATTACAATCAACGAGTCTATGCTAAATTCATATTTGAGGGATCCATGAGAAGATTAATCGTCACTCACTACGTAAGGACATCAAGTTACTTTACATATCCATCTAGGCACTATAAGGAGATCAATAATGCTTAAACAATACAATAATTTAACATGCTGCCCTTCATCATGTACCCCTCATAAAACTAATAAAATCGGCATAACGCAATCAATAAAAATTCAACAATTTACATATCCATTATAGGTATTCAAGGAAGACCATAACTCATTCTTCCATAAAGAAGAGGGCATTTACTTTTCTCAAATTCATTAAAGGAGTTAAGAATGACCAATCCGATGTAACAATTAATGGATAATTAGATGTTACGCTGCATTTCTTAGTTAAGAATCCAAAGGAAGAGTTCTGGAATTTATTCCAACCCCTGAACCTGTGCAAAACGATTTAGGTTTCAATTCGGACCTTAATCCAGTCCTCAATCTGGACCTTCATCCAGTCCTTCGTCCGGACCTTCATCCAGTCCTCTATCGGGACCTTCATTCGGTCCTCCATGCAGAACCTGTTATAGAGCAATTTTCCTACTGGACCTTGACTGGATCAACAGTTCGATGTCGTAGCTGTTGAATGCGACGGTCAAGAAAGCGGATTGGCTCCGTCGTGAGCGCACCCTCGTCGAACATTCGCCAAGAACTCAGTCAAACTCATGCATAGGATCACTGACCTAAAGTCGCACATAGATACAAGATAAACATTGCACAACGCCTCAAAGAATTAGGCACGACTAGTCGTTAGGCCCTTCATAATTATGGTCGACGCGATGCGCCTTGACAAACCCTTCTGCCGATCCTGCGCTTCTTCCATCCCCTTTTGTATCGTTTGGACTTGTTCTTCCATTTCTTGGATCGCTTCTGGTCCTACCAGGACCCCATCCTTGAGTCTAACCCAACTCAAAGGCGTCCGATACGGTTGCTCGTAGAGAAACTCAACGGTGCCATCTAAACAATACCTTGTTGGTTGTTGTCACACGCAAACTCGGCCAACGGCAAGAACTATTCCGAACGTTTCTGTTGGTCCAACACACACATATGCAACACAACCTTCCAAATTTGGTTCGTTCCTTCGGTCAACTTGTCTATCTCAGGACATGTTGTACTTAAGGTTCCGTGGTGTTCCCAAGGCCTCTTGGGAAACTTGTCCAAAACGTCTTGCAAACACCGATTTCGTTAATCTGATATGATTCTTTTGGTAAGTCTGGGAGTCTCAAAATCTTGTTGATACAAACTCTAGCTATACTTGGCGCTTGATGTATCGTACGCACATGGACAAAATGTGAACTCTTCGTCAGAGTGTCAACTATCACGAAAATCGAGTCGCGTCTCCTTGTCATCAGCGACAATTTCCCCATTGAATTCCATCGACCTCCCCCATTTCGATTCCAGAATAGCGTTTGGTCGTAACAATCCGGTTGGATTTCTATGTTCAACCTTCACTTGCCAACCTTCTAGACATCTCGCCACGCAGTTGACGATGTCTGCCTTTATCCCTTCCAAAAGAATAAGGGCTTAAGGTCTGTCCTCATCTTCATGACTCCTGGATGAGCCATGTACACTACTCTATGAGCTTCGTATAAGATCAAAACTTCTCAGTTCGTTGTTGGCAGTAAGTAAATCCGATTATTATATCTCAATGATCCGTTGTTGTCCATAGTATATCCCTCAATTTTGGTACCACATGTTGTCTTGTCCAATAGAATTCCTTAACCTCTTATACTAGTCGTTGTCGCGCTGTAGTTAGAATCTTTTCACGTAGATTCGTCTGAAGAGGTATCATCGAAAATATGCGTGGTCTCCGACTCAACGCATCAACGACTTTGTTCGTACTTGCTAAGCAGTTTCGACCAACGCCCTTGTCGCGCGTTCAAGTGGCTTTGCGTAAAAATGTGCCGTAAACCACAATGGTCCTTTTTTAGTTTGAAATTCCGTCCAATTAGGTAGTGTCTCCACACTCTTAGGGCATACACGATGGCTAACAACTCCACATCGTGCATCGCGTAGTTCTCCTCATGCCTTTTTAGCTTCCTCGAGATGTAAGCGATCACTCGACTGTATGACATCAAGATTTCGCCTAACCCTACCTTGGATGCGTCTGTGCATACTAAGAAGTCCTCGTCCATGTTAGGGACTTTTAGTATCGATGCTGTCGTCAACTGCTCCTTGAGCCTTTGAAATGTGTCCTCGCATTTCTTGGTCCCAACAAACATCTCATTTTTCTTCTGCAACTCTGTAATCAGACTTGCTATCTACGTAAAACCCTCGACGAACCGTCGATAATATGCCGCTAAACCCTTAAAGCTACGTACTTCTGGGACGTACGTCAGCGCATGCCATTCCATGATAGCCTCTACCTTCGCTGGATCCACAACGATACCTTCGCAGGAGATGACATGCCTTAGATAATGATTCCTTGATAGGTAAAAAGCGAATTTTGAGAGTTTCCCATAATTCATTCTCTCGTAAACACTTTAGTACCAAGCGCAAATGTTCATCAATGAATACTTGAACAAACTTGTCCAAGTATTTGCGAAACACCCCTTTCATCAAGCTCAAGATTACCCCTGGGCGTTTGTCTGTCCCCACGGCCAAACGATAAACTCGTAGTGTCCGAACCGTGTTTTGAAAGTGGTATTAGGAATACAGTCCTCTTTAATTCGTAACTAGTGATAACCTGATCTCCAATCAATATTGAATACATTGTTGTGCCTTTCATTTAATCAAGCAAATTGTCAATACTTGGAAACGGATACAGGTTCCTGCATGTTGCCTTGTTCAAAGATGATAGTCCACACAGAGTCTTCCACGACCCATCCTTCTTCTGTATGAGAATAATAGGCGCACCCCGTGGTGACACACTTGGACGTAAAATCCTAGGTCCAACAACTCCCTCAGTTGCGTTTTCATCTCCTGTATCTCAGGGGTTGACATCCGATAAGGTGTTCCTGCTATCGGTTTAGTTCCAGATTTTAAGTCAATGGTAAATTCCATCTTGGCTTCGGGCGGTGCACCTGGCAATTCTTTTGGGAATCACGACCGCAAATTCTCGTACTACCGAAAGGTTTTCTAGTCCCTTCGCCATGCCCTTTCCATTCAACGCAAGGATCACATATAACTTTCATCTCTTGCGCATGCTCTTCCAAAGTTGTAGGGAAGATATGAACCTTAGGGATACTTCCTGGTTCCTTCCTACAATCACACGTCTTTGTTCATCATCATCGGTCCAACTCAACCGCTTCATCTTACTGTTGAATATCGCATCATGCGAATCCCACCAGTCCCTACTGATCATGTAGTCATAAGATCTTAGGATCGTGACGTAGGTCGGACTTTGTTACCTAATCCCCAGGTTAAAGCGACAATTCATACCCCTTTCATCAACAATCTGGTTAGCACCCGAAGTCATTTCGACAATCTAAACTCATCCGGTTCAATGCCTTTACCTAAATCCCTTTAGCGTAGTGCTAGAAATAGAGCTCTTTGTAGCACCGGGATTAACAAAAACTAAAGTTTGGTTGGCGATGGTACCCGACGTGTCGAGCATAGTGGACTGGTGCTTGATCTGGTGATTATTCACTGTTGCAAGAATCCGATGGGCCATGCCCTAATCTCCAACTGTAGTGGGTCCTCTTGATCCGACTGCTTTGGTCCTCTCAACCGGACAATATTGTTGGTAATGTGGCTCTCCACATGTCCAACACGCATCTCCAGCCTAGTACCGTTGGCCCAGAAGTAGAAGTTGTTGACCTAGCCTAAGATCTTGGTCTGTTTTGCTGACCCGCCTAACTACGACTGTTGGCGATGGTCCCCTGTAGGGGTCTTCTGTTGAGGAACCTGTAGTCATGGTGTCGTGAACAAGGGTTCTATAGACATATCTTAATACCAAGATGTCTTGTTTGGTTGACGTCTGATGCTGCTGCGCACTAGAGGTCGTCAGTCCAGACGGTCTTGTAGGAGTCCTTCCCTGACTCCCGCAGTCAATTCTTCCTTCTCTAAGAGGCTGGCTGGACTGCATCGTGCAACGCCCGAGGCATTTAGATCCTTGCCTTCACACAATGGCTGGAGTTAAGGTTGACACCAACTTGCTGACCTCTAGCTTCTCCGTGTTCAGATGTGGGGCACACCGGAGTAGCTCCATAAATCTGGTATCCTAATCTGGCACCATACGACCATCTTGTCGTAAGGCGACTGGACTCATTAAGCTGGTGCTCAATGAGTTCCTTTGACATTTACTTTTCCTGGAACCGTTCCACGAACCGTTCTCATAACACAACTTCGACGACCATGTTTAGCTGATGTAAGAGCGTCTTCCACCATAGAAGAGCGCTCCCCTTTAGCTGAAGGCTGCCATGTGGACCTTCGTGTTGGAGTTCATAACCGCGAAGCACATCGCCTTGCTCTCCGGCCATGCCTCGGCGGTTGAGCCGTCCATGGCACTCTTGAATGCATGAACTTAATATTCTAAAGTTCGCCAGATTCTCTTGAACCAACTAAGAGAGGTAGGTCAAGTTAAGTTGCCTATATCGTTCATGCAAAAGTGTAGAGATGTCTGATGCAATCTTGGCTGCCAAAGCATAGTTCTTTAATTGTCTAATATCAACCAATTTGAACAGTCCATGATCCTCCACACGAAAAGCAATAGTCTTCTTGGTTGCCTAGTCACTTATATAGCATTTGTGATTGCTAAAATTGACATATAGATGTGGCCAATGCCTTATAGTCTAACTCACTTAAAGTAGATTAAGCTCCATCCCTCAGAGGTAAAACTGATTGAGAAAAGGAATTAGTTATTTCTCGAAAGGAAATTTGCACATTCCTTTTGCCAACTACTATGTACTTTTGCCTAACCAACAAAGATTACTGAATCCTTCGAGGAACATGCAATGTACTTTGTGAACAAGTCTTGCTTGTTTGTGAAGTGTAGTGATGAATTTGAATGAGTGGATGAAGAAGATGACTTGAGCTGATTTGCTTGCCTTCTGAATATAGGAGAGGGGAACCATCGAGGTGCTAAGTGGTGCATAATCCAACCCACCACTCACTGTCGAAAAACAAGTCGCCAAACTTGAATAACCTTCAATTCTATTGAGGAAACGAAGGAAACATCTTTGTCGCCAACAATTGTAGAAACTGCCCACCCTTAACACCCAAAAGGCAAAGAGCCAAGACAAAATCTCCAACATTGATGAATCTAGGGGGTATATCCGAAAACGCTTTTGGGGAGCTCCGATATAGCTCAACCTGCGTATGGGTCATAGTAAACTACCCAAAAATACCAACAATAGAGAGGGCGATGGTGGAAAGATCCTAGCAACAAAGCATATGGTCGTAGGAAGCTTGATGGCAAAACAAAAAAGCAATTAGGATAAAACCGTAGGGACCATCCCCGTAGTTTTATAGCTCCAAAATCCACCTACGTGTGTGCGTGTATGTGTATAATATTTCTTAAATATTTAAGTGAAAAGTGAAAACAAAAGAGGGGTTGTGAAAAGTTTGGATGCAAATAAACATTTATGGTTTGATTGTTTGTGCTTTCAATTTGTCATTGTATTTGTTGTTTAATTTGTTGCTATAACACATTTAATGTCTATTATAATTGTGCTATACGTTGGATTTTCCCCAAATTCGGTTTGTAAGCCTCTTGATATTTGAGGACTCTTCCATGATTGAGAATTAATAATGAGGTACTCTATCCCATGTTCATCTTTCAACCTTCCAATGTATGAAATGATTTTTTAGCAAAGTCAGGTTTTTTGTCCTCGCAAATTGAATCATGTTTTCTAGTGTTACCAATTTTGAGATGCTTCAAATATTCCTCGGCCTTTGTGTCTAATTGAATGACGATGTAATATGTCTCTTTCCTTGCCTTCGAGGTCGTAGTTTTTCTTTAGGCCAACCCTCTATCCATTTAGATTTTGGTAGGTTGTGTAGCATGGGTGTGGAGGTTGCTTTCAGTGCATTCAGAGTTCTTGAATCCATAAGAGAGCATTTAGGGTGTATGATTAACTTATGGAGGTAGGGAGTTAGGTTTGGCCATAACCAAACAATCTTGAATATTATTATTAGGGTTTCCACTTCTGAAACAATAATTCAGTAGATTCATATACCGCATGGTCTATCTTAAAACCCTACCCCGAGTTGAGTATATACAACTCTCTCAAGTCTTAAGAGAAATTATCCTTACCACAAACTTGCTTTTGGGACCTAGGCTCGAAGAACTAGCGTGGTTTATGGTAGAGAAAGCTCCCTATGGGTATTGAGGTTCAGTCAAAAAAATTCAAGAACTACGTGGGGAGGCTTGGGTCTTTGATAGAAGTTGGACAACATAATTGAGCATTGTGGTCAATGCAGAAGTGCTCATCCAATGGGTAGAACCACTGGATGAACTTTTTGTTGATGATTGCAACTATGTGAGACATTCTCCAACTAAGAAACATGTGAGATGTGGATTATTGCAGCTATGTGAATCTTTCTCTCATCTTACAAACCTAAGAGAAAGCCCCTAAGAAGGGTACGTGGTTCCTGCCCGAGACAGAGCTAGGAATGTAGAGATGACCTCCTCCATTCAGAGAGTTGAGAAGAACTCCAGATGATTATCTAGTGGGAAAGGCGATCTGTTGAGTTAGATGTGCCTTTGGCTGAGCACAAGGTGAACGTGTGAAATCCCAAAGTGTTGGGTGCATCGTCATGTGAACAAAAATGTAGATGATGTATTAGCCTCCTCTGAGCAGCAGAGTTGACGAGAAGACTCTAGATGATTCTCCTGTGTGAGCCAGTGGGAAAGAAGATCTGTAGAGTGGACGTGCCTGTGGACGAGCATAGGTGAACGTGTGAAGATCTGGTTCTTCTGTGTAATGTAGTGAACTAGAGA
>JASDQU010753580.1:42692-53313 GCA_032191745.1 Picea mariana | reverse complement strand
TTGTTCTCGTAAAACTTGGATTTATTTTTTGAAGACTAAAGATGAATCTTTCAACAGATTTCAAGATTTCAAGAATCTTGTTGAGAATCAGACAAATAGACACATCCGCGTTTTCAGAACAAACAATGGAAAAGAATTTGACTCCTACAAGTATGATGAACTCTGTCGGGCTTTCGAGATTAAGAGGGAATTGACTGTGCCTTATAATCCCCAGCAGAATGGGGTTACAGAAAGAAAGAACAGAACGATCTATGAAGCAGCCAGAGCCATGATGTATGATCAGAATTTACCGTTATCTCTTTGGGCTGAAGCTACAAGTACTACAGTCTACATTCAAAACAGATGTCCTCATAAAGCCCTTGAAGAGAAAACTCCAGAAGAAGTTTTCACTGGTATAAAAACCCTTAGTTGATCATTTGAAAATCTTTGACAGTCCATTCTATATTCATATTCCAAAAGAAAAGAGGACTAAACTAGAGCCCTCCGGAAAGAAAAGAACTTTTGTGGGATACAATGAAACCTCAAAGGCTTACAAAATTCATGTCTCGGGTCAAAAGTTCATTGAGGTCAGCAGAGACGTGACTTTTCATGAAGAAGCAGCTTTTTGTCGTGCCAGAGAACTTCCATGTGATACAGAGGAGCAAGAAGCTCCATCTCATGAACCTTCAGATTCACCTCTTCCAGATGTGCAAAGGGAGGAGACCTCAGAGCCTTCAGTGGATCCCACAAGGGATACTATTGAGTTTCCCTTGGAGAAACCTCCTGTTAAAAGGGAACCATCCTGGTGCTGGGAAATTCTAAAAGAAACAGAAAAGCATGCAGCACCTAAAGGCACCTTCAGAGAAAGCAAGAAACCAGAAAAGTACTCCGGCCTAATAGCTCAATTAAATCTTGTGATCAACTCAGAACCTTCCACCTTTGAAGAAGCCTCCAAACATCAAGTGTGGAAAGATGCAATGATAGAAGAGTATGATTCAATTCTAAAGAATGATGTATGGGCAGTGGTCCCAAGACCTCGTGGAAAATCAGTGATAACCTCCAAATGGCTTTACAAAATAAAGCATGCAACAGATGGCAATGTTGAAAAATTCAAGGCTAGATTTGTGGCTCGTGGCTTCTCTCAGAAAGAAGGAATTGACTATGACAAAATCTTTGTTCATGTTGCCAAATATACTTCCATCAGAATCATTATCTCTCTTGCTGCAGTTTTTGGTTGGAAACTTCACCGGATGGATGTTAAGAGTTCTTTTCTTAACGGTGAAGTTGAGCAACAGGTTTATATCGAATAGCCTGAAGGGTTCGTGATTCATGGGAAAGAATCCCATGTGTGCAAACTCAAGAAAGCCTTGTATGGATTGAAGCAAGCTCCGAGAGCTTGGTATGGAAGAATTGACAGCTTTCTACAGAGTCTTGGGTTCACCAAGAGTATAGCAGATCCCAATATTTATATAAAAATTGTACAAAATCATCCTACTATCTTAGTATTATATGTGGATGATCTATTCCTCACAGGAGAGGAAAATTTGATAGCTCAGACTAAGAGGGAGCTTTCAGCAAAATTTGAAATGAAAGACTTGGATCTTATGCATTATTTTTTGGGCTTAGAGGTGTGGCAAAAACCAAGTGAGATCTTTCTCTCACAGAGTAAGTATGTAGTTGATGTACTCCGCAGATTTGGCATGTTGGACTGTAAGTCCATGTCCACACCGATGATTTATAACCTGAAGAAGTTAAAAGACCAAGTTATAGGTACAGATCCGGAAGACCCCACCGTATATCGACAGATCATTGGATCCTTGATGTATCTTGTACATACCAGACCGGACATTTGTTATGCAGTGAATGCCCTCAGCCAGTTCATGTGTGAACCAAAGCATATTCATATGGTTGTTGTTAAACATACTTTGAGATATGTTCGGGGGACTATAGCCTATGGGCTTAGATACACTTCCAGTGGAGGTGTAATGCTTCATGGATATACAGATTCAGATTGGATGGGAAGTACAGTGGACCAGAAGAGTACTTCCGGATATTGTTTCAGTTTGGGTTCAGTTATGATCTCCTGGTCCAGTAGGAAACAGGGCTCCATAGCCCAGAGCACTGCAGAAGCAAAATACATTGTTGCAAGTGTTGCTAGCAGAGAAGCAGTGTGGTCCAGAAAGCTACTTTCAGACTTGTTCAGTGCTGAGTTGGAACCCACAGTCATCCACTGTGATAACCAGAGTTGTATAAAGCTCTTCGAGAATCCGGTGTTTCATGACAGATCGAAACACATTGAGATGAGATACCACTATGTTTGGGACATGGTGCAAAAGAACATTCTCAGTATTCAGTATGTTCCGACGACAGAACAAACTGCAGATATTTTGACCAAGCCACTGTCCTTGACAAAGTTTGTGTACTTTCGAGACAAGCTTGGTGTTGCTGAGAATGACTCTCTTGCTGAGAATGCATCTCTTTTTGAGAGGGAGTGTTGAAATTAGTGCAGCTGTAAGAGCCATTCTCCTAGAGGATGGCATAAGACCCTAGCTGAGGACTAGGGCCCCCAGCACACTCCTGGGGTTTCTTGGTATGAGACCAAGTAGTGAAAGCCATGGAAAAAGACCCTAGTGAGGGCCACCAGTATATGACTGGGGTTCTTGGTCTTGGACCAAGCAGTAAGTCCCTAGATGTGCCTTTTAGGGCCCCTGGATGTGTTCCAGGGAATCCTTGCCCGGTGCTTGGATTGATCCTTGATGTGTTCCTTGGTGGTTGATATAAGTCCCTAGATGCGTTGTAGGGCCCCTGGGTGTGTTCCAGGAAACCCTTGCTTAATGCATGGGTTGATCCTTGGTCTTGTACCTTGGTGGATAAGACCCTAAATGTGTTCTAGGGCACCCAGATGTGTTCTGGGGCAACTTGGTCTTTGACCAGGTAGATCTTGGTGAAATACCAAGATGTGTTGATGTGTGATCCTCTTCCTCTCTCCCGAGATGGTCCATGAGACCTAGGAGTGCCTATGAAGATGGACATGACCACATTGTTGATGTACCCTCTTATGCAATGATGATAAAATTTATAGGTCATTATGAGACTCATGTGGACATGTTTTGCCATTATGGACCCCCCTTGACTTTGTCTTAAAAGGTTCCCCCTTGTTGTCTTGCTTTCCCTCTTGTTTTATGTGATTGGGGTTTTTATAATTTACATTAATATTAATTGACATTTAATTAATATTTATATTATATTGTCAATATTTTATTATTATTATATTAGCCCTAACCCCTCTCCCTAGCTATAAAAAGAACCCTACCCTCTAGCATTTCATTACATACACTCAAACTCACTCTCTCTTTGTTGCGGCTACCTCAGTTACTCTCTCCTTGTGTGGTGCGGCCTCTCCTTTTGGTGTATCAGTTTCAAATCTGAGTTATTAGCTTGGTCTTGGTGTTGGCTGGGAGTTTTTTCTTCTTTTTGCTAGTGTATGGAGTGTTGTTGGTGCCTCCTGTGGTTGTCGGACCTGTCTACCTAAGCTGAGGTGCCTCCTTTGGCTGTCGGATCTGTCCTCAAGAGCCACGGACCTGAGTATAGGTGTCGCGGCCCCTTTTCTGAGTTGTATGCTGCTTGTGTGAAGGCAGCGGCCTCTCCTCTTGGTTTTCATGTGTTGAGTTGAGGCTCCTGTGGGTGTCCTTCTTGCTGTCTAGATTTATCCTGTGTTCTTTCAATTGTGGAGGGTTTGTTGTTTCAGTCTTGGAGGTCCTGTTGTTTCAGTCTTGGAGGTCCTGTTGTTTTCTGTTGTGATGCTCTTGCTGTCTCAAGTTGTGGACAACATCTTTTGGGGGTCTATATCTTTGGAAAAATTGTCCTTTCAGTGCATATGACAGAGATCAAACCCTAGAGGTTTGACCCATGAACCTAAAACAATTTCTGAGCATATTCTAGAGGTCTACATTCACACATGTGACAGGTACATCTTTCATTGATCAAGAGGTAAGCTAGAGGTTTGTTTTTACACTCGGAAATTTTGATTATCTTCATAATTTAATTTAGATCTATTTATATCATTTCTTACATGTGTTGATCTAGTGAACAAAAATTTAAAAGCATTATTGTTTTTCAATTTTTCCCTAATTCTAACAATTACAGCAAAGAATACATTCAAATTTACACCTATTTTCCTCGTATAAAGGGACATTCAAATAAGTATTTCATCACTCAAACTCCCTCATATAAAGGGACATTCAAATAAGTATTTCATCACTCAAACCCTCTCTTCATTTCCAGAATTGTTTGCAAAGGTTTTATCCTAAATTGCAGGAAACACACCTCCCTGTTTCTCCCCCCCCCGAAACGAGGCAAAACGTCAGTATGGGTACGGTAAAGCCGAGAAACATCGCCAACCGTACCGGACGGCATTTTCCGATTTGGAACATCGTATGGTACGACCGACGACGTTTCTCGACCGTACCAGCTCGTATGACCACATTTCGAGTGTCTTTGAGGCGAATTGAGAAAAAAAAGGGGGGCCGTGGGGCCCCCAAATAATCAATTAAATTTATTTTTGGCATTTTCTATATTCTCCAATGAGAATGAGGTTGATTTTCTGCCTTTTTTTTTAATTTAAAAAAGAAATTTCTAGATGCAAATAGAAACCCTAAATCTTCTTCCTTTGCTATAAGAAACCACTTGCTTCACTCATTCCTCACACTTTCATTAGCAAGAAGAGCTTCCTACAGCAGCAGCAAGGAGATTGTGTGTGGTTTTCATGAGCAGATTTCTTTTCTATTTGGTGAGCAGATTTATTTTATGTTTGCTTAGCAAGTTAGCAGATTTTTTTGTTCTCTTGGTTTGCAATATGCAAATTTCTGTTTTGTTTGGTGAACAGATTTTCTTCTTGTTTTTGCAGCATTCATGGCTTCTCAAAGTGTTGTTTCATCTTCCCTAGAACTGCTGAAGTAAGCAGGCAGCAAGAATACTATCCTCTTTGGAGGCATGTTACCAAGGTCAAGGCTATGGGTGTTGGTGGAGGTTCATGGGAATGGAAGTGCAATTTATGCAAGAAGGATAAGACCTTCAAGGGTTCTTACACAAGAGTCAAGGCTCACATTTTGCATGAAGGGAAGGGTATTGAAGGTTGTCCACATACTCTTAATCTGCAGGTGAGGGATAAATTCCATAAATAGCATGATGATGCTCAAAAAATTAAGGATAATAGAGCCAAGATTGCTATGCATGGCAGTAGCAAGCATCCTCCTTCCTTGGGTGTTAGCAATAAGCCAAGGATTATTCATGAAGCAAGGAAGAGGAGGGCACTAGAGGTAGAAAACGAGATATCCAAAGGCCCTGGAGGACGAGGTGCAGCTACAGACAATAGATTGATGAAGATGTTCAACAACCAAAAGAGAGAAGAAACAGAGTCAAGAGTGGCAAGGGCCATATTTGCATGTTGCATCCCATTTAATGTGGTTCGGTCCCCCTATTGGAAGGATATGGTGAAGGCAATTAATGAGGCTCCTCAAGGTTTCAAGGGGCCAAACTATGAAAAACTCAGAACATTGTTGCTGCAGAAAGAGAGGTCATTGATTCATGATATTCTCAAACCAGTTCGTAGCTCATGGACCAGCACAGGGGTTTTCATTATCTCTGATGGATGGACTGATACAAAGCGAAGACCCTTGGTCAATGTTATTGCATCATCACTAACAAGAGCGATGTTCTTAAGAGCAAAAGATTGTTCTGGCAAAGTAAAAGATAGCAAATTCATTGTTGATATTTTAATTTCTGCTATTGAACAAGTAGGGCCAACAAATGTGGTGCAAGTTGTCACAGATAATGCACCTGTTTGCAAAGATGCAGGCTTGATTGTTGAGAGTAGATATCATCATATTTTTTGGACTCTTTGCATTGTCCATAATTTAAATCTCATTTTAGAAGAGCCAGTCTCAAGCAATGTATCGAGAATACTCCAGATTGGAGTTGCTCAAAATTGTTGAGACAAGATATGCCTCAAACTTCATCATGTTGCGCTGCCTTGTTAAGGTCAAAAGTGCATTGATGAGTATGGTGGTGGGTGTGACTTGGGCTTAGTGGAGACAGGCACATTCAGAGAGAGGAAGTATGTTGTGAAGGGTGTTGATTGATGAGGATTGGTGGAGCAAGGTAGAATTCTTGCTCAAGTTTACATTACTTGCATTTGAGCTTCTCTAAGATGCAAACACAAACAAACCTTTCTTGGGAGAGATTTATGATGGCATGGATACCATGGTTGAGAAAACCGTGGAAATTATTACACGGGAGACTCCCACTCTGTTGAGGTTGATTTTGTTGAGCATGTGAGGTCCATCATTGTTACTAGGTGGAATGGCTTTAACACTCCATTGCACACTTTCACACATGCTCTAAATCTCAAATTTTATGATGAGGAGTTCATTGCTCAAAGCAATGGGAAGAGGAAGGCCCCACATAAGGACAAGGAGGTAGCCACAAGAGTGAAAAAAGCCTTCTAGAGGTTGTTTCCATCTTCTCAGCAAACAGAGGTGAGGGAGGAATTTGCTTGTTTTGCTGCTAGATTAGAGGATTTTGCAGACATCTCAGCTTTGGAGGAGAGAAGCACCATGAACCCGATTAAATGGTGGACTTGTCATGGGGCAAATGGTGTATATTTGCAAATCCTTGCCACTCGTATTCTATCACAAGTGGCAAGCTCTTCATCAGCAGAAAGGAATTGGAGCACCTATGGTTTCATTCATTCAGTGAAGCGCAACAAGTTGGGATCGCAGAAGGCTGAGGATCTTGTATATGTGCATTCAAACCTCCACCTTGTGTCTCGCAAGGGTGAAGAATATACAAGTGGGCCTCATAAAGAGTGGGATGTGGATGCAGAAAACCTAGACTTAGAGCTCGCTCTTGCTGCTCTTGATATTGTTGATGATGCAAGTGGAAGTGGAATTCAAGTTGTCTCTTCTTCCCATCGAGGCTCTAGTTCTACTGAACATGCATCTTGTTCTATTTTTGATGATGAGGATGAGGATCAGTATGATATGTATTAGGATATGTAATTGTAGTTGTCTTTAGCTCATGTTTTTTTTCATTTTCAGCACATAAAGCCTCATTTATAAAGGTTGATTTTGGATGTAAAACCTCATCTATAAAGGCTAATTTTGGTTGTTTCTACTTGCATCATGTAATGAATGATATTCATCATCTATGGGAGTTAATATGGACATGGTTTTCCTTCTAAAATGTCATTTATGTGTATCATTATGTTTTTCTTGCAATATAATGCTTTAAATTTTTTAAAACTATATATATATATATATATATATATATATATACGGCATTTCCCCCGACGTTTCCATTTTTTGAGGGCATGTTTCGTATCGTCCCAGTTTCGGAAACTCAGAAACGTTTCCCCATTTCATGCAACTTAGGTTTTATCATTTATATTCTGGTTAGATTAGCTAAGTTTCAGCCCCAACAAGTCAACTTGTTGGCTGGAATTCAATTTCTGGGTTTTCACCCTAGGGGGAATTTGAACCCCATATCTACAAAGGTAATTTCCAACCACCTAGAAACTAATTTTTATGCAGATATAAAAGCTATAGGGCATAATATTCACTCATACCTTGCTACCCTATCCTTTTCACCCACAGATATATTGATCTAGTGTAATTATACACTTGTGGGGGGGCCTAAAAGGCCACTTTGTTTGTTGTTTTCTGTGTTTTTAGTGTGTTTTGCAGGTCTGATATAATAGTACAAATCATTCACAAAGTGGTAAGAGCATTTAACCCTTCCTTGTGCATTATTTTAATCGATATTTCAAGAGATTGGGGTAAGTCAGCTTGTTGTTTTGTTGCTTTATTTTCTATATAATCAATTAGATCAGCAAGTCAATTAAACAATTAACTCCTACCTTTGCCTAGTGTTTTCTGTTTAAGCGCTGGTCCCTAGATCCTTTGAGGTGAAGTGAAATATTGCGGGAAGCCTCACAGAGCCTCTTAGTGTAGGAGTTCGGCTCAAATAGGGAAGGATATGTGTTGTTGTGACATTGGGCACCTACCCCTGTGTTGCTACCCTAGCTGACTGAGAACCTTGGTGGTCTGCTAGTTTGGTCGGTAACAGGGACCTTGGCTAGAGAATCTCAAAGGCATCCCTTTTGGTGGGTCCTTTGTGAAAGTGTGGTGGTAGGAAGAGGTAGGCACCTAGTCGCTCTTCTTGAAGGGTATTGTATCAAATATATGGAGGTATTCTTAGGATTTAATATCCACTTGTATAAAACGATAGATGTGGGTAGCTGGAAGAAGATCAAACAGTGAAACTTAAAAGGTCCTTCTTTGTCTCTCAACAAGGATTATCTGTGTGATAGACAAGTTCCTAACAAATAGAGAGATATATGTTTGGCCTCATATCTGAAGAAGATGGAGAATGACCTCTTCGCTTCCCTGAACAGATTATAGAAGATGCTATGATCTTAGAATAGTTGTAGAAAGAGCTTTCTGCAGCTATAGAGGATCTGAATCTCAAAGCTCAAGTCACAAATTCTGGAGTTGAGGACAAAAAGGACAGCTGACAAAAACAAATGTTGTTCTGAATGCTATGGGAGCTTTTTGGACAGCCTGTGGTATGTAGGGTTACACAATTCTTGACTGAGATGGTCAGACTGTAGAAGTTTTGATCTTATTGCATTGTAATTCTTTCTTTCAGTTAATAGAGAATGATGTCATTGAGTGCTGCAAATTAAGCTTGCTGTTCCAGTTTCAAATTTGATGTGTTTGTAGATCTAGCATTCATTTATCTGTTGTTTTGATAGGTGATTACTCAGAGTTTGATTCCTAGTTTAGGGTTTTGTTTTAGGAGTGCAGATCTACTTACCATATACTGAAAAAATAACAAAATAACAGATTAAAAGATTGGGCCTCCATCTCAACCCATTTGAACACTTTCTCTTGGCATCCTGGGCCACAAACACATTCAATGTAAAGGTGTCATACAAAATAAAGAACATATAGTGGCAAATTATATCCTCAAAGAAAACTTTCATGTTACAAACATTAGAGTTAATGTTGTCTTGGGTAATCAATGTATATATTCAATATTCCAAATTTCTTTCCTCTTTTGGTTCCATTCATGATTCAATCAATCTTTTAGCCACATGAGTGTTTGTTCTTCCTCTCCCGTTATATGGCACCAGTTCTTTACTTCATTAACTAGGGTTTACCTACTTGGGTTTACACCTATGTATCGTAGTCTTAATTTTTGTCCTTTTACTAGTTTAGCCCTTTGTAGTTTTCAGGGGATGCATTAGGCACTCCCTCTTTGCCATTATCGCTTGATGTGCATCTCGATCCTATTGACTTGTTTTGGTCCTAAGTTGCATGCAAACGGAAATGGATCCAGCAAATTATTTGACAAGTTAGGATCTGAATATGGGGAAACAATATATTAAAAAAATAAATATTAAGAAAAACAAACACCTGAACCAGAAACATAGAGAATTCATATTTCTTTTAACTATTTTGCTCCAAATCCCTCTTACAAATTTAGAAATGCAAACTGCAATGAGAAACTTTGATTGTGTATTTTACGATGAGGAGGAGTATTTTATAGGCAAAAGATAGGGTTTTAGGGCCCCGCACTTTGCCTATTTTATTTTTTATATTATGTTTTTTCATGTGTTTTTAGCTAAATGATTATTTTTGGAGGATCCGCCAACTGAACATTTCCTACAAGTTGAAAAAAGATCTCCAGTAGAGCCTCTGATGTTTCAGTACCAGAAACGTATCTCAGTTAGGGTTTCATTCTCTTTTTTGCATAAATAGTGGTATCTCCCCTCTCTTTTGTAAAGTTTATTCCAGATATCTAATCAACAAAGTTTCTCTTAGATAACTCTTCCTCCATTAGAATTGGATTTGCAGGTACAAATTGCAATCCACTTGGTTGTGCAAGTGCCCCCAACACTTATTTTATGCTTTTAGCTCTTACTTATGCTATTTTGGTCTTCATATCTATTATATTTCTGCTTTTACTTTTAGGTCAAATCAGTATTTGCAGTATTGGTTTGCAATTTGCATTCAGGCTCATTACGGTCCTAACAACAAACCACTGGTAGCAGAGAAATTACACAAGGTTTATCTGGGCCTTCTAGGTGTGCCTTATTCCTAAAGCATAACGAAACAACATTCATCTTTTCACATAGCTAAAAAGCTAAAGAAATCTGGTAGACCCTTTTGGCCAGTACCAGTGCACAGGATCTCCCAAGCCCAGAAGTTTGGGAAGATTCGTTCCTCACCTGGAATAATCACTATCCAAGCTCTCTCAAGGGAAAATCTTTAATTTGCAAATTATGGAATATGAATCCTCCAAGGTTTGTCACTTGGAAAATGTGGAATAAGATCATCTCCATAAAGGCAAGGGAAGCCATGAAAGCAAAGGTGTTCATTAGTGAAATTATTAAGGCCTGCTGTTAAAGATCAAAATGAGGCAATCAATTATACAGACAAGTAGTTGCAATGGGTGAAAGGATGGGTTCTCGAGGAGTGGACTCAATTTTCAGACTCCCCACCTGAGATTCTTCCCCCAGTTCAGCCCACTCTCTCTGATAATATCTTCTTCTTTGATAGGCCAGCAAAAAGAAACCCAG
>JASDQU010753580.1:31450-42459 GCA_032191745.1 Picea mariana | reverse complement strand
ACATATCCGAAATATCGCCGACATTTACAGCAGTGCTAAAATGTGACTTGACTCCAATGAAAAGAGATTTCCATCATTGGAATATGACCTAACTATTGCCCCGTCGCCCAACAATGCTATAAAAATTAAGTTTGTCAAGATCTTTCTTTTTTTCTGGGGGAAGTGCATCTTCCTATATAAAATTGATAATAAATTTACATCAAATGTTAGATGAAGAGGATAAAGGTCAGCCAAAGAATTCTATCTCGCAATTTAAATCAGTCTAACTTTGCTTTTTTATGTAGCAGATTCTTGACCTTTTCTCAGAGTGTTGTTCATCCTCAAACAAAAATATTCGGCTATCATACTCTACCTTGATGCTCAAGTAAGTTTTTAAAGTGAAATTGTCTAAAGCATAACTTTTACACTAGTTAAATTTTCTTCTAGCATTGCATCTTATTTGTTGATTATTTTTGAAGAGAACGAGAACTTTTTTGCGATGCATGTAATACATTGAGTTACAAAATTTTGCAATTATTTATTTAGGATCCTCCAGTAACTTTTACACTAGTTAAATTTTCTTTTAGCATTGCATCTTATTTGTTGATTATTTTTGAAGAGAACAAGAACTTTTTTGCGATGCATGTAATACATTGAGTTACAAAATTTTTCAATTATTTATTTAGGATCCTCGAGTAAAGCCTTGAATTATTTACATTGTATCACTTATTTTGGAGTTCCAAGAAAATTGCAAAATGCATTTCAAATAAAACAAAAGCTTTTCAGTGTAGCAAAACTAAATCCCATTGTCTTAATAAGAACCCCCAAGTGAACAGATTTCTTTCTTTACTTTTGTTGCCTTGAAGGCTTTAATATTTTTGGTTGCTGTTTAAAATAGGGAGTGAGTACCATTAATACCAAGAGAGGATGATACCACTCAATTGGGTGAAAATAACATACAGGGTATTCTTTACTTTAAAGGATCTAAACTGGTTGTAGCTTTTGAAATGTAGTTTTCTTCTACATCTTGTTGAAGAAAATTTCTTCAATAGGGAGGTGGTAAAAAATGGTAGCATTAGCAAGACAGTTCAAACGCCTTAACCAAGTTTCCTCTAAGTGATATGTGCTATTGCGAATGCTGTTTTTGCCTGTCTAACAAGAAATATTGGTAGTGTTAAAATAAATTACTTTTGTTGAAATTGCAGTATATATTTCATTAAAAGTCGATAAACATGTACATCAAGATCCATATATCTAGGAGCCAAAGAGTGGGCACAATGGATTCCCAAGTTGTCCATCCCAGGAATGCAGAAAATACTCTCAAATTGAATGAAGATGGCACCTCATGAAATGTTGCACTGCAATGGTGTCTCCACAAGAAAATTAATCTTGTCATCTAATCACATCCCACATGCTCCCACTAGCTTGTCAGAGCATCCACTTGTCTCCAAACAAAATTCCCTTACAATGGAAGGGATCAACACAGAGCATAATATATTCAACAACTATCCAGGTCTACAATCTTTTGGCATTTGAACAATTCCACAACACATGCTTAATTGTTTCGAGTCTTTGACAAACCACACAACATCTATTAGTGAAACTAGAGTGATGTAACCATTCCTTAACTATGGGACTATTATGGATAGCAAGCCCTTCCAGTACACATTTTAAAGGAAGAATAAGACTTCTAAATGCCTTGATGTCCCTTGATCCACTTGAATTCAATATCATTGATGTTTCATGTCATATTTTTAGGTACATTACAATCAAATTGAATGACCACATCTTAGAATAGAGTTCCTTGGAGTGATAATTTGTAAAAGGCCTCCCATAAAACCATGGCCGGTCATTCCAAATGAACCCATGAACATTCATATTCAACTCAAACTATAAAATTTTTAGTATTGGCTAATGAAGTGAAGGAATTGTTGAGATTTATGTACCTTGGGAAGTGTTCCCCATGTGTTTGTGAGCTTCTAAACACATGTGGGAAGTACTATGTACTTTGTGCCTTGTACTTTGTCTAATTTCACTTTGACTTAGGAGATTTAAGTCAAAAGTGAAATTTGGTCATTTTAGCCTAAATGACTATTAATTCACTTTGTGGGTGAATTAGGAGACATAAAGTGAACTTAGGGAACTTAACCCAAAGTGGGTTTTTGAGTGAGATTATTATGGGATGATCTCAACCTTAGATTGGAGATGAGATAGGATGATCTCATCCATCCAATCTTTAGGTTTTCTTATGGAGGTTCAAGATGGGTGCAAAGGGAAAAGAGGAGTTCATTCATTCATTTGCTCACTTGGAGAGTTTGAGGAAGAGCATGAGGATGAGGTTCAAGGCTAGAGTTAAGGAAATCTTGGGCGCCCCTATTCATGGTGGTAGCCAGGAGGCTTAGACCCTCAGTTATTTGTTGGAGTTGATCTTGCTTGGAGGAGGGCGCACTTATAGCAGGGAGGACTTGCAGTGGTCAAATTGCTTTGAGGATAGTTTCAGTGGAGAGCTACAACACAGATTCTGAGTTGTATGTGAGGGTTTCTCCATCAGAGCTTCCAACAGATAGGGCACTTCAGTTTAGTGGTTTTGGCAACTTGTGAGGAGGGCGCACCATCTTAGGGCGCATCTCTACCTGTTGGACTTGTGTTGCAGCTTGGTTCAAGCTGCTATTGTATCAGGTTCATTTGTTTATTGTACTTTTTGTATTCCACCTTCTATTCTCCACATATATACACCCATATTCCAAACTGGTTTTCCCTGGGGGGGTTTTATCCAGGGTCATGTTGACCAAACATACATGTGTTCATTTTCATGTATGCTAGTGTTTAGAACAACAATATTTTCAGCAGTAAAGATCTCTAGGTGTGTTACATAATTTATGGTATGCATGTGCTAACATTTTGGTGCATATGCTATTATTGAGAGTAGATATCATCATATTTTTTGGACTCCTTGCATTGTTCATAATTTAAATCTCATTTTAGAAGAGATTGAGAAAAAAATGAATGGATTAAGGAGGTCACAGGGCAAGCTAGGGAGATCATTAAATTCATCACCAACCACCACCAGTCTCAAGCAATGTATTGAGAATACTCCAAATTGGAGTTGCTCAAAGTTGCTGAGACAAGATACACCTCAAACTTCATCATGTTGCATCGCCTTGTTGAGGTCAAAAGTGTATTGATGAGTATGGTGGTGGGTGTGACTTGGGTTGAGTGGAGATTCAGAGAGAGGAAGTATGGTGCGGAGGGTGTTGATTGATGAGGATTGGTGGAGCAAGGTAGAATTCTTGCTCATGTGTATTTTACCAGCATTTGAGCTTCTACGAGATGCAGACACAGACAAACCTTTCCTGGGAGAGATTTATGATGCCATGGATATCATGGTTGAGAAAACCGTGGAAATTATTACACAGGAGGCTCCCACTCTATTTTTTGTCGAGGTTGATTTTGTTGNATCATTGTTACTAGGTGGAATGGATTTAACACTCCATTGCACACTTTGGCACATGCTCTAAATCCCAAATTTTATGATGAGGATTTCATTGCTCAAAGCAATGGGAAGAGGAAGGCCCCACATAAGTGTTAGAATATAATATATGTGCTCGTTTAACCATAGACAATATCACTATTGTCACCATAGGCCGAAGCCACCCCCGAGCACCTTAACCTTGACAGAGAATCATTCCGGAAGCAAACCCTAGGCTAGATAGCCAAACAAGATAGCGCACCTCTCTCCAAGGATAACACACCAAACATGAGTAACAAGAGCTGATCAGAGAGTCCAAATCATAACCAAGAGAGAGTCCAGGCCAAAACGAAATCTGCTAGCTGCAACAGCTGCAATGACAACTCTCCTCCAAACTTACGCACAAACTGGCCAACTGTAGTGCGCACAAGTGTTGCTTCTGCAGTTCTGAGAATGCCTGCCAGAATGAATATTGATCTCCTGTATTTATACTAAAACTGGCAAACTGCCGGGGCCGACTTCTCATTCTGGGTGCCTATTTACTTAGTATATAATATTTCCTTTAGTTGACTTCTTCTCGTGGAGGCTAATAACCTAATACAAGTTATCCTCTTGAGCCGACTTGTCTTCTAGGGTTATTAGCCAACTAATTAGGGTTTCTTCTTGCTTCCCGGAATATTCTATTCTCGTCAGGCTTACACGTGGAGGTAAATACCTCCTGCAGTTACCATAATATCAACAATAAGGACAAGGAGGTGGCCACAGGAGTGAAAAAATCCTTCCAGAGGTTGTTTCCATCTTCTCAGCAAACAAAGGTGAGGGAGGAATTTGCTTGTTTTGCTGTTGGATTAGAGGATTTTGTAGACATCTCAGCTTTGGAGGAGAGAAGCACCATGAACCCGATTAAATGGTGGACTTGTCATGGGGAAAATGGTGTATATTTGCAAAGCCTTGCCACTCGTATTCTATCACAAGTGACAAGCTCTTCATCAACAGAAAGGAATTGGAGCACCTATGGTTTCATTCATTCAGTGAAGCACAACAGGTTGGGATCGCAGAAGGCTGAGGATCTTGTATATGTGCATTCAAACCTCCGCCTTGTGTCTCGCAAGGGTGAAGAATATACAAGTGGGCCTCATAAAGAGTGGGATGTGGATGCAGAAAACCTAGACTTAGAGCTCTGTCTTGTTGCTCTTGATATTGTTGATGATGCAAGTGGAAGTGGAATTCAAGTTGCTTCTTCTTCCCATCGAGGCTCTAGTTCTGTTGAACATGCATCTTGTTCTATTTTTAATGATGAGGATGAGGATCAATATGATATGTAATTGTAATTGCCTTTAGCTCATGTTTTTTTTCATTTTCAGCACATACAACCTCATTTATAAAGGCTGGTTTTGGATGTAAAGCCTCATCTATAAAGGCCAATTTTGGATTTTGCTACTTGCATCATGTAATGAATGATATTCATCATCTATGGGAGTTTCGTATCGTCCCGGTTTCGGAAACTCAAAAACATTTCCCCGTTTCGTACAACTTAGCTCAAAACCATGAACCTACCCCAACCACTATTCTGTTATAATATTTGAATTATTTCCAAGGCCATTTCATTTTCTTTCTAAATGAAACTAACCCAACTGATCTAAGGGGTGCTAAGAAGAAAGCTAAGAGCATCCAGATATCCTCATTGCTCCTAAAGCTAAGGCCGATCCTAAGCCAAAAACCATCCATACTTCAAAGCTAGTCGTGGATCCTTTAGTTTCCATCATGGAAGAAATGAAGATATGAATTTCACGCAAACAACTAATGCATTGCAGAATAGGGTTGTGCAAACGGAAAGGAATCAACAACATAATAGATTTCCTAATAGGAATGGGTATCAGGGCCCTCCTCCTAACCAAAGACCTCCTGCAACGTTAGAACCAACCAACATGATTGATCATGAGCCTCCACCTTATTTCCAAGTTTATAATGATTTCCACGTGGAAAAAACTTGTGCAAGGTACTTAGAGATGGTCAAACCAAGTGCTCGAGATGATGAAAATTATTTGGGTTCTTGCAACAACTTATTTGAAGGGAGAAAGTCATAGATTAAGACAATAACCATCTAAGGTCAAGCATCCACTGAGCAAGCTATCTCAATTGTGCAAACCATCAAGGACTATCTGTCATGTGCCAATCCATCTCGGACCATCTAGGGGTTGAACATACACCAAGCACCCCAAATCTTAGGAAGCACCCCAAACATAGTGTAAACACTTTTGGAGTATTCTCAAAAGTTAACACTCCCACTTTATGAGAAAAGTGTTTCCACTGACACCTATTCACTCCCTCTACAACTCCACGACATATGCTACCTACAAATTTGTATATGTTGTGGTCCTAGAATCAACTACTATCATCTGTAAAGAGCCTGTTATCCCTTTTTCCTAGGGATAACTAAGGAGATGATATCTCAAGGCCCTCAGGTTGCAGACATGGAGTACAGGGAGGCAGATGAGCAGGCAGGGGCCCCTATCATACCACACATCCATTCGATCGATGGCAACAACATCCACCACACCTAGCTTGGCCCACAAAGGACAATAGGTCTTGCTTCATGAGGTAACAATACGGGTGTCATGGTAAGTGTCATTTTAATATTTGGAGCATTTGGACATGTTGCTAAGGATCCTTTCTTGATTTTGAAAACATTTGCTTGGACATTATGCTTTTTGCCCTATTTCACGTTGGTGAGTGTCATGGTTTCCTAGTAAGTTGCCACCCTCGGGGAAAGGGTTGTTACCGGGGGTCTCTTGGAAGGGTGATTGGACCATTCCTGCTCATACTTGYCACCTTCCATCACTTCTTCCCCTTTGTTTCCCCATCTTTTAGGTTTTTGGGCTTATTGACCCAAGAAGGGCATGTATCTCATTTCATGGGAATAAGGGGCCACTAGGCTCGGAGGTGCCCTAGCAAAAACATCATGCAATAAAATCTCTCCCTGGGATCCYGAGAGCAATGAAACGCTTATCAAAAAAGTGAGGGACCCATAAACTAAATAACTAATTAATCAGTAACACTTTCCAAGGTAAAGCGTTTGTGGGCTATGCATTTCCTTTTCAGYGCCCCTTATTGTCTTCAAGTTGGAAAGGCATGCGAACCAAAGTAGAGCGAATGTGGGATATGCATTTCCTTTTTAGTGCCCCTTATTGTCTTCAACTTGGTGACACATGCAAAATAAATGGCTAATAAAGGGCTTGGAAAAATATGCTTTAAAAGCAAAAAGAGGAAAAGGATGTGGCTAACCCTCAACAAAGGCACCCATAAATGAGACAATACGAGCCCTTGTATGTCATGAAACCCCATACCTAGAAGTCTAACCCCATCCACCTCACATTCATTACATGACCTAGAAAGGATTCTTCTTGGGAGCATCCCCTACCTGAGGATTGGTTCACCAAATAGGGCATTATGACACCCCTCCCATATCTAAATTTGGCAAATTGTATAAGGTCTTTGAGAATTTGTTTATTTTGAAAAGGGGGGATTTGATGCACATGTTCGCGTGGTTCTTTTATTAGATATGGCTTACTTGGCATGATATTGTGACTTGTGGACTCTTGGAGGGCGTACTTGTTTGTCTTTGCAAGTCCTTGACAGGTGAAAGTTTGATCATGAAGGCACAAGGTTCCTTGGATCTTCATTGGGGCATGAAGTCCATAGGTTGGATGATGCGCCTCCTGTCCTTGGACACATGGGAAGAGGAACGTTTCCTTTGGAGGCACTTGGACACCATGAGATGAGGATGTTCCAGCCTTATGCACCCAAATGTTGGCCTTTGGAGGCCTAAAACATCACATTTGATGTCCTAGGCGTCACATGGGCTAGTTTTTTCTTATGGGGTTTCTCATGGTTGATGGTGATGGTCATGTTTTGATGGAGAGAGAGAGACTTGGAAAATGCTAGAGCACTTGGTGGCATGATTTATGGTTTTTGGAGGCCCAATGTTCTTCATCAAAGGCTCAACATCTCTCTTAAAGGCCCTATGTCACCCTTTAGGGCATGACATCACCCCTAAAAGGGGTTTTTACTTTATGAATTTCTAATTTTAAGTTGTAAATGTCAAATAGAGGAGGTCAACTCCCCTAATTTGTTGTTGACATTTTGAATTGTGGTCAAATGGGTTTTAGGTGACCTCCTATAAATAGAGGTCACCCCATTGTCATTTTCGACATAACTCACTTGAGAATTACATATTATTTTGCTGAAATTTTTTCCCTACTTGGGCAAGGCGCATCATCTCTCTTGGATGTTTTGTGGATGCTTCTACTTGTCTTTTGGAGGAATAAGCTAGGCGCTATCTCTTGGATGCTGTGTTCTTGCTCTTGTGATGGAATACTGTTGGGAAAGAAGGGTTTATCTTGCTATTTCTTGGACTAGGTAACGAATTCATGCTTTTGTGTTGTTTTTTCTTGGTTGCAAGGATAATTTTGTTAAACTCTTGGAGGAGTATAAGGGACTTACACTCCCAGAGAAGTAACAAACCCGAGCTCTTACACAAGAGACTCCATTAACCCAATTGATAAGGCACTAATCTACTTGCATTGGAGATATAAAATCATTGCATTGGTATGCATGAATTTTAGAGATATTGAAATTGCTTAAGTTGGAATTGATTCTATATGTTATAAGCTCCTTTGTTCCCTAGGGGCGTCTTGATTAGCCTAGTAATTATCATTTCTGTTAGAAATTAATGCTACAGCCATTAGGGTTCAACAAACTCATCTTCTTTCAATCTTTGCTCACTAATCTACTACTGAAATTCACTTGTAAACCTTGGATATCGTCCTATTGGTTGTTGGATAATTTTTTGGTGGTTTACTTGCTTATTTTTGTCGCTAGATCTTGCTTCTGTAGCAATTGTTTGCTACAACCACTAGGCTGTTATAATAACTTGCTGATAACACTTAATAAGCAGCCCTAAATATCATCAAAGTCTTGGCTAAATCATTGGAAGTTCAAATAGTCATTACTAGCTTTATTTCTAGCATCTTGTACTTGATTTTTGATGGTTAGATTTGCAGCTATTGTTATCATTTGTTGCTGATATATATATATATACTGCTGCTATTTGGGACAAGCAAGTTTCTTGCTTGATTCCCCATGGTTTAAGGCTTGCATATCTATCGTTTGTCTTGTTCTGGGCAGGGCCAACACTGTTTTTCAGGTACTACATAATTGGCAATCATTCTCCATATATACTGCTGCTATTTGGGAAAACAAGATTTCTTGCTTGATTCCCCTTGGTTTAAGGCTTGTATATCTATCGTTTGTCTTGTTCTGGGCAGGGCTAACACTGTTTTGCAGGTACTACATAATTGGCAATCGTTCTCCGTCTACAAGATTCATTCTCAAGCCTTATTCCTTCTCCAATATTGACCTATAGGGGTGTTCATTGATCATTGTTTGACTTTCCATTTCAATCCCCCTAGGGTCACCAGGATTCCCCCCTTGTGGTGATTTTATCATCACTAATGCGAGGGGAGTGTCTATCTGAGGTGACAGTGGGTAGGTACTCCCATAGTTGTTACACTTACATGGATTGGGTTGGACTTTGCCCAAGCTATAGACTGTGCGATAACGAAGCCCATCACCCATGCTATCAAAACATCTCGATCCTCCAATGCATGTTAACCACCTGTGAATATGAAGGAATATCTCTCTGGCACAAAAGAAACATGTTAAACTCCATCATCCTCCAAGTCAACATCATGGACCCTAATTGGTGGACCACATCACAAGTTGTCCAAGACATCTTGTAGAGAAGATCACATCTCCATACAATATCAAGACAAGTGAATCACATCTATAAAAGTCACAAAAATAGAGATCCATAGAAGTCAACTCCTCGATCATGGAATAGAAAGCTTGTGGTATAAGAAACAATCCATGGAAGGTCATCATCATCTTATGAACATGAGAGTCCCTATCAAGCACCTCAAATCCTCTAGCAATTAGACCAATCTAAACTAGGTCAACTCCCTCATCCTATGAGAATCCAAAAGTAAGAGTAACATCATGGTCAACTCCCTTTGTCTGATAGAATTCATGATCCTTGGCAAGAATATCATCATGGGCAACTCGCTCTTTCTGAGAGAAACCACGGTCCATGCTCTATAATACTCCCATCAGTTGCAACTATGGAATCTACATCATCCTCCATCCAGGCATCACACCTCTCCCTCATTGAACAACTTGAAGGCTTATGACTGAAGTCAATCTCATCATCACACCTATCCTCCTCTATACAATTGGAAGTCTCACGGATGGAAGAAATCAATGCAACATGACTAGCATATCTGTTAGGAGGTACACTCGCCCTTACCGAAGATCACACCTCTATACAACTAGAAGTCTCATTGATGGAAGAAACCAATGCAACACGACTAGCATATCTACTAGGAGGTACACTCGCCCTTACCGAAGATCTAATCGCTCCCACATGCTCTGAAGCCTCTAAATCTAGAACACTCGCCACCACATTCTCCTTGATCATTGAAGGAGAACCTTGTGAACTGAAAGATACCACATCCTTATCAACATAAGATGCTATTAGAGTATCTAAAATTGGTATTGAACTTTGCTCTATGACATGTTGCCATGTATGTGCATCCTCAAAGCTAGAAGGCTCTTCTAGCCTCCCACTGGAATGTAAACGTGCCACTGGATCAAAAAGTAGCCTTGAAAGGCCACCTTCTCTCACCCCTCTAGCCAAAGCCCTCAGACTATCTAGACTACAATCAGTGATGGTGCACTGTTTTCCCTCGAAGGCAACTCTCCATTGTATATCTATCATACAAGAAACTTAAAGGAGGTTCTTCGTCAAACTGGAAACCAATAAAATGTGATCCAACTCAAGAGCATCACCTCAAGGCATCGAAAATGGGATTGATCCAACTCTTCTCACAAGGGAAGTGGCACCATTGCCAAGCTCCATAGTAATGCCTCAAATCTTGTTGAATCTTGAATCTTGTTGAATGGAGACCTATCATATGCCATGTGTCTCAAAGCTCCATTGTCCACATACCAACCAACAATAGACATGATGTTAGAAGATAAACAAGAAGTCATGGTAAAGGTAGTCTCAAACTGCGAGTTCATATCCTCTACCCTTGCAAAAGTCCTAGCTGTAACCTATCTTACACCCTTTCCCTTCTTCTTCAATTGACACTGGCCTGCATAATGTCCCATTTCATGACATCGAAAGCACGTCACCAAAGCACGTCACCTTACTCAAGCCTTTCTTTCTTGTATTGGTCCCATCCTTCTTCTTGAATCCTTTCTTGATGTTCTTCTTCGTCTTCTTGACAAGACCAATAGCATCTACTTCCCCTTATTGTTTGGAAGAAGACTACAATTTGATTTTTTCTCTTTCACAAGATCAACCCAAACCTAAGTTGCAGGAAACGCCCAGGGAGGTGGCGTCCTAGTCCCGGAAACGACTCGAAACGCCAACACCGGTACAAAACGTTGCCAAAATGTCGACAACCGTACTGTCAGCATTTTGGCTCGTATGTGTGGC
>JASDQU010753580.1:19846-30612 GCA_032191745.1 Picea mariana | reverse complement strand
GCAAAGGCCTAAAACCAATATCCGAATTAGAGATTCGAGACGTCAAAAATGCAGGGGACTCCAAGCTTATCATTGACATTATGAATGGGGCAGCCTCCCCCTCTAGCATTAACTTGTCAAGAATCATTACCAAAGCCAAATCATTGACCTCAAACTTGAAACAAAAAGTTTTATGAAAGTCTATAGAAATTTTAACTCATAAACCAATGCGCTTGCCAATGAGGGCGCTGAACTCAGCCCAAGAGATTCAGATGAACAACTCATCTTGCAGTAATACCCTCAGCATTAAGAAATATCTGGCACAATAAGAAATATCTGGCACAATCTAAGCAAGATCATTCTCCCCCAATGCTCCTAGTAGTTTTCCTCGTTAGCTTTTGTTTTTTTGTGCTCACCTCAGGTATTAGTGATGCAGTCCCATACTTCCTCATTGAAGGCTCCCGATTACCATCGATTTCGCACTTTCACTGCCAACTGTTACAACTCCAAGACCTCAACAAAAGGCTACACCGTGAAGTCCATCTACCACAGAAGTCTAATGCCAGTTTGAGAAGTACCCAAGTAGCTGATTTTGCAAAAAGAATCTCTCTGACCACTCAGATCAAGGAACTTGCTCTGTGACTACAAACACTGGTTGTCGGCAGCAGAGGCTCAATCTGTGAGCTTTGTAACAAGGCAACAGGGTACTAACAAAGAGGAGAACTATAACAATGCCTACCTCAGGTCCTGTGAAACATGTGGCAGTTTCATAGCACTCATCAAAAGACTGAACTCCAAATCATGACATGCATGGAACGTCAAAGGAAACAAGGGTAGTCATTATGGACAATTAGGACATGGATGGGGATAGCTGAGAAGACAATAATTGAACAAAAACAGCCTTCCCAGCACTTAGCCTTCAACAATCCCAACATGCAGCCTTCGATCTGCAGACTCCAGCTCACAGACTTATAAGATTCCAGTATGCAGACTCTTTTTCATTTTGTTATTGCTTAATGTGTGGCTAGGTTGTACAATTTTTTTCTTATGGGATAGACAACACAGGAGTTGCCAGCACTATGGTCAGCTTTAAAGTCATTTTCAGTTGTAAAGCATACAACCTCTTGTAACCATGCCAAGTTAAGTAAATACATCAGTATTGCAACAACTTACCGTGGTACAGCAAGGAAAAAGCTAAAGCAGATTATAGATTCAAAATTAAAATGGAAAAAGAAATGAAATCAAAATGCTTTGAGCAGATCAGCTCTGATTGACGCACGATTACCACTCCGATTGCCACACAGTTATGGCCATGGGCCTTGTAACATTCTTGTGAAACGAATAAAATTTATCTTGTGTTGTTCAAAAAATGACAACTTATACAAAACACAACTAACCATGAACTAGTCTGAAGGACAGCACAGAAATTTTCAGTAAAAATTATGGAATGATTTCAATTAAACCTTTTAAGTATTTCTTGTAAAGCAACATTAGTCTAAGATACAACTGAGACATTATCAGAACGTTACCTCCTACAGTTTTGCAGATTGTTTTTCCATTGATCTATCTGTTGTATCTATCTCAATCTCATTATTCTACTCAAGAATCGGAACAAGAAACTGCAACAGAAAATAACATATGAAATGAGTGGTGGGAAAGTCCAAGACTGAATTTGACAAGAACATACCAAGGCCTTCAACTTTAAGGCAAATGTCATCGAATCATAATGATGAACTCTCATTTCACCAACTAGATCATTGAACGACTCTGGGACTAGCATTCCTTCCGGAAGTGCTTTATTGTTTGCTTGAAGGAGGACACCAAACATCTCTTTGGCCATTCTCTGCACCATACATGTGCCATCTTCAAATGTCAATGAATTGAAAACCTCAATGAGTAACAGAAGCCATCACATAATGTGCGAACATATTCAATTATGCCCTTCTATAGAACCATAACCACAATGTGAAAACAATATCACATGAGTTGGACTCAGCAACAACTCTGCACGGCAACAGGAAAACTCAAATGGGAGACTCGACCCAGCAACTTGGCTCTGCACAAAACTCGGCAATAACTCAGCTTATCAAAAAGTCAGGGAACATGCACTCTAAAAAAGCAGGGAACCTAAATTAAGAAAAACTCGGGTAACTTATAGACCAAAACCCAGTCCGATTGATTTTGGGAAGGAGTTTTGACGGAGTTTGACTTGTATCGTCAGCTCAGAGAGAGGACCTCCAACTGTCATAAAGAGTCATGTTTTTATGTGTGTGAAATACCATTGGCCTAAGGGTTACATTAAGAGATCAAAAAAAGAAAGCAAGTGAAGCGAACTATACCAAACCCTAAGCCTGAAGGATGAACAAAGTTCAAACACAAGGAACCACTCTAGAGTCTGAACCCCAGCTAACAACATAATCAATTGAAGGTAACCACATCAAGCCAAAGCTAGTAACAGGAATACAAACAAGAGAACCACGATAGGCATAAGCTTTCAAACATAACAGTCATGTATTTATGATCTGGGGACCTATGTTTCGCCTGACTTATAAACGAATGGGAGAGGTGGCATGACTTACAGGTGAAGCATTTGCCCTCCTCAAAAGCCTTGGTCCCAATCTCCCCAAACAATCTGCATAAAAATAAGCCCAATTACAAATAATTGTCTGTTACACAACATACACCAAATCATCTTAAATAAACACTCTGCTTCCCAAAGTTTACTGAACATTCTACATCAAATCTATGAAAAGAGGACGTGGGCATCCGAAATAAGCCCAAAAATTAAAAGAATCCCAAATAAATTTTCAGAGAAGTGAATCAAAAACCCATAGGTTATATGTTGTTACCAAGCGAAGTACAGTCTTCAAAATCATCCAGAGTAATCACTGCAGTGAAAATAAATACAAAAGGCAAGAGGAATGCCAGAAGCAGCACGCTGTAAAAGAGGGTCCTGTAGGATAGATGGCGTGCAGCGACCTTCACCTTCATAAAATCCAGAAAGCCATTGGTGGTGGAAATGGTGATTCGAGACATGTTAGGAGATACGTGAAGCTGCATTGTGGGATTTATTATTCTATTACATAGTCCTTGCTAGTTAGCCTTCTTAAAAGCACTCTGTTGGTCCCTAGAAATTAGTAAACACCAGTCAAAATCCATGGCTAATCTGTGCGTAAAGGCGGCCACAACAGATCCGCTCGGCAGAGAGGTCCGGTCAAATGCGGAGACTAGAATAAAAACAAAAAGCCCATCGCCAATTTCGCACCTACGTTTCTATGTATCGAAAGTCTCCATCCAACTATACGTTTCCTATAATTTAAATTTCATTATTATGTATCTTTTTAAGTGCATATGAAATCTGTCAATCTCAATAAATTTAACTCGGGAAGTTTAAGATCAAGATCAATATTAAATTAAAAATTAAAATAAATTATCATCAATATGTATAAAGCGCCATGCATTTAAAGATTGTAATTTGACTTTCTTTCAAATAAAAGCATGTTTTTAAAAAAATATATAGTGATTTTTTAGTTTTTTGGGAAAAAAAAAACATATCATGATGTTTTAGTTTTAACGTAGAGTTTAAAATAAACTATTATTAACATGGCTTTTTACTGACATATAAATTTGTCATATTAAAATAATTTACAAATTTAATTAAACTAAATAAATTTATAATTAATATTTTAATTTTAAATTAAAAATTTAAATAACTTACTATTAATATAGTTTAGAATTTTATTTCATATTTTTTATTATTATTTTAAATGGAAAATAAATTCAAATTAAGTAAATTTATGGAATTCCTAAAATTTAGAAAATTTATGGATCTAAATTTTAAATCCAAGTTTTTATAAAAATTATAGTTAAAAAAATAAAAATTAAAATTAAATATTGTTTTATATTTAATTAAATCTATTTCCACTATAGATTATAGGAGTGTGAATCTTCTAAATTTTTTTTTTAATGGATATGCAATTTCCTATTAAAATTTCACAACTATTATTTTAATTGATATGTAATTTTTTAATTATAATTAATAATTACTATTTTATATTTATATTTGAGTGAAATTAAGATGTAAAATTAAAAAAAAATATATATATATATATATTTAATTTTAAAAAATAACATTTATTTAATTATTTATATCTAATTTAATTATAAAACTAAATTTATTTATTCATTTCAATTAATAAATATTTTTTTTTTTTAATACCATCTTTATATTTCTAACGTGACATTGTGAATCTTTTAATTTTTTTGGGGTGGATATGTGATTGTTCGTTAAAAGTTGAGAATTAGTACTATATAATTAAACCAAATTTAAAAGTAAAAGATAAAGAAAATTGCACATGTTGATTTAATTATATTTAATTTAATTATTAAACAAAATTTATTTTTTTTTATTTATGCTGAGTTACATGTGTCTATCTTAAAAAACTATTTATATTTAATTTAATTATTAAACAAAATTCATATATTTATTTTGATTGATCAAATTTATGTCATTAATAAAATTTTAATATCAAAATATAAAACAAATTATAAATAAAATTCATTTACTCTTAAAGCATGCATCATTTTTTTTTGGTAATTTTTTGGTAAGAATGAGTATGTTTATAAAAAAAATTCATATTCAATTCACACTCATACGATTTTCCAAACATAAAATTCAAACATAAATATATATAATAAGCAACTAGAATAAGTATTAATTACGATTTTCCAAACATAAAATTCAAACATAAATATATATAATAAGCAACTAGAATAAGTATTAATTTTTCTTTTAATTTGATTACAAATTATAATAACTATGATATTATAATAACTATGATTTATTATTAGTTAATTTTCATTTTTTCCAAAAATAATTAGCTCAAATTTTACAAAAATATTTTTTTTTACCTGATAAATAGTTTAAATTTTATAAAAACTATATATAATTCTTAGAAATTTGAATATTTTTACAAAAATATGATCAAACATTTTACAGTTTGCATATTAAGGACTTATAAAATTCTTTAGGAGTTTTAACTCCATTAAAAATTTATACTCAATTCACATTCATACAATTATTCAAACATAAATAAATATAATATGTAATTAGAATAAGTACTAGGTTTTTTTGGAATTTGATCACAAATTAGAAATATGTGTTAAAAGTAGCCATAAGCTTGATCGTGTCGAACAACTGGTGGTACTTTGTGAAGTAGAAGATGTATGACCAGAAGAAGACTCTGCCAAAGGGGCGTGTGTCCAGGGGAAACACATCACCCATTCCACTGCATTTTTAAATTTCCTACTCTGAATCCATCTCATCTCTCTGAGCTCCACAGTCATGGCTTCCCAACAACCCACGAAGATGGCCACCGAAGCGACGACCACGCAGAGGTTATGAATGGCATGGATCAGCCCCAAAGGCAGTGGCATCTTCCTAGGTATGAGCAGAATCTTGAGAAGTTGATGCAGGAGCATCGCTCCACCTCATCAAATGCGTCAGCGGACAGCACGTCAGTCCTCTCAAATTTTGAGCTTTTATTTAAAAAATTCAATGCAATTTAAGTTTGAAGGCTCAAGGAAAGTCGAGCCACTGTCTTTGTACAGGCCGAGTTACTGTAATAGGTAGAGTCGCCTTTAATGGTTGACAGTTAGGTGGACCTAGATCCGATTCGGACTAGATGTTTATTGAATGTAATTTAATGTGAGTAGGTAGTCTGGAGGGAAAGCTCGAGAAGCCCCCTCTTGTATAAATCAATGTAATATATGCCCAGTAGAGGTTGTTTTCAAGTAGTTGTTATGGTTGAGAATTAGGAGAAGAGAGGAGAGGAAAAGATTTGACGACTCTATTGCAATCCAGCTTTGTAAGCATTTGTACAGAACCATTCAGATTAATACAAAGAGCAGTTTTTCTTGCATATAAATCTTTGTGTGTTTATCAGTATGATGAATGGTTGTTTCTGAATGTTTTCTGTGTGTTTATGAATGCCATAGATGCATGTATATTTTCCTTTGCAGGAATTAGATAGACTTCTCTATCTATCTGTAGTTTTCTGAGTGTTATAGGCTCTTAGGCTTGTGCAAGGAGTGCACACCAGAGTAATTGAAATACTCTGTGAAGCCAATGCAAGGAGTGCACTTGAACTTTGTTTTGAGTTCAGAGAAGAGCGTGCCAGGTGAGCACACCAGAGCAGGTCAAAAACTCAGAAGGGAAGATTGTGCAAGGAGTGCACATCAAAGTTATTGAACACTTTGAGGAGGAGGTTGTGCAAGGAGTGCATTGAGCAGGTGCAAGCAGTGCGCGAGAACTTTGTTTTGAGTTATGTGAGCAGACTGTGCAAGTGAAAGCACGATAGAGTTATTGAATACTCTGAGAGCCACACAAGGAGTGTGAGGGCGGAGTCTTTTTAGACTCGTTTGTTCAAAAGAGATAGTGGGAAATCTCGTTGTTGGCCCTTGACCAAGTTTGGGAGATCCTTGGTCAAGTTTGACCTATTTTGGAACTTCGACAGGCTATCGAAGGTGGAGCGCAAGACGAAGCAGAGATCATGGGATCTCAGCCCCTTTTTGGGATTTGGGATTATGTAATGGGTATGGGGATGTCAGCCCATGGGTTTACCCATGTTTAGGCCTATTTTGTAAAGTATAAATAGATGTCTAGGCAATGTAAGGGAGGGACATGCATATATGTGTGATATTGGGCCAAGTGCTAAGTATGGATTGTAGAGCTACATGCAAGTAATTGTAAGAAGGTTTGGTGGTGTACCCTAGCTCGAAGAAGAAGGATCTGGCGGAGTGCGCGCAGATCTCCTATCTTCTGCGGAGTCGTATTTTGATGCTTTGCGCATGTAAGAAGCTTGACAAAGATAATAAAGAAGAAGAGTTGGTGGACGTAGCCCCAGGGTGCGGGTGAACCACGTATATGTTGTGTTGCTCTGCTTTGTGCGATATCTTGATGTGTTTATGTCTTTACTTGCTAAGTGTTTTGATATAGATAGATATATTTGTTTATGCTTTGTGCTAATGATGTATATGGATGCTAGATCTGACCTATGTGAATGTGCTTAGTGCTTGAATCTGCTAGATCTAATCTACCCCTCTATGATAAGTGCTTAGATACATCAGATTTGGATGAATGATGAGATGTTTTGTTTTATCTGCGGAGTAGATAGTGGTTAAATATTGATGAACTGTCGGCACTAAGTGCTCTGTTAAGTATTACAATCACGGATCTGTGTCTTAGCTAAGGTTGCAGACACCTGAGTCTTGCAACCACCCCTGCCTCTACCTCGGGTGAGACTTCATTTGCTTCGCAGGTGTTGCCAAAAGGGCCGGTAGTTAGGGTTTTGTTGGTGCGTTGTTGTAGCATTGAACCCTGGGTCTGCCCTTGTGCCAACAAATGGTTCTGTTGCTGGGACCTGAAACTGTGATTGCTGGGAACTGAGGAAGAAGAAGCTTTGTGCAAAGATCCAACCTGAAACTGTGAAAGCTCTATGCGTAGATCTGTTGCCCTAGTGCGCAACATTCCACTTGACCTGTGAAGCTTTGTGCCAAGAAAAGAAGTTTGATCTGAAGAAAAGAGGTAAGATCTGGAAGCTCTGTACTCTGATAAAGGTAAGAATAGTGAAAAGATCTAGATTTGAAAGCTTTGTTCTCTGTAGAAGTAAGATAAGTGGAAATTTTTGTTTTCAACAGTATGGATCTATGTATGTTTGATAGATTCTACCCTAGCTTGAAAACTAGGGCACTAGTAGATGAAAGAAGGTTTGACATGCGTAGATCTAATAAGAATAGTGAAAGATACGTTATACCTATGCATAGAAAGAATGTTTGGACTAACAAATGGATGTAGGATCCTATAAAGAATTTTTTGCAGGTTAACTACTATGATCCTAACGCGCAGTACAGGAAAGGTTGGGGATCATTTAAGAAAAAGAGAGGATTAACCCTCTGTTACAGTTGCAAAAAACCGGGACATCTTGCTAAGGAATGCTCTGGTAGAAGACCTAGTTGTCTTTGTTGCAAAGCTATGGACCATGAAGTATTGGATTGCCCTACAATGATTGATAAGCTTGAAGGAATGAACATGAGACAAGAAAACCCTAAGGCAGATCCAGAAACTATGATTATGGCAGAACCCCAGAAAGAATCTGAGAAAGTATTGCTACAGATAAAAGAAACCCTGAATGACCACCGACATGTCAGCTTATCTGAGATATTCAAAGAAAAAGAATGCCTTGAAGCAAGAATAGGAGACTTCAACATTGATTGTGTTCAATGACCACAAATAAAAGAAACCCTAAATGACCACCGAAATGTCAGCTTATCATAGATCTTCAAAGAAAAAGAATGCCTTGAAGCAAGAATAGGAGACTTCAACATTGACAGGTGAATATCATGATAGAAAGAACATGGGAAGCTATAGGGAGGCCTGCTGTGATTCCTTCATTAGGAGGAATATGACTATTCAAAGGAAAGTTGATAAACCCATGTGGAGAGCTTACCCAGATATCTATGAGTGCCAATGGAACTTCGACAGAAGAAGAATTCGAAGTTGTTAAATTTACTGAGGACAACGCTCCATTTACTATGTTGCTTGGAAAACTTTGGATTGAAAAAGATCAAGCCAAAAGGGAAGAAAAATAAGTCTTAGAACAAAAGAAGCAAGAGCTAAAAGATTTCATGACTAGGAAGATCGCACACTTGATTGAAGAACAAGAGAACCAAGAGAAGCTACTTAAAACCAAAGACTGGAATGTCGAAGCTGGAAGAACACTAGAAGACCCACAGAAGATTGCAGTACCTATTCCAGATACAAATGAAGTATTACCCCTGATTTCTAGGAGAAAATCCCAATAGCACGAAGTTGCTATGCCAAAAGAAGATAAGAATCAGAATGGAAAAAGGAATTCTGAGATGAATCTCACCGGAAAGAAGGCTAGAAAAATAAGTAAGAAGAGAGCTAAGATTGAAAAGTTACAGAAGGTTCTAGAGGGAACTTCGCAAAGGGAAAATTTGCAAAATGGGAGCTTCGTCGGAATAACAGAATAGTGTCACATGGCACTTCGCCAGGGCGAAGCAATATAGCCGTTGGGACCAATATAACCGTTTGGTCGACCCCCCGAATGGGTAGAAAGGCATTTATGGTTTGCCACCAAACCGTTGGACCACATCGTAACGGACATAACTGAGTTAATGAAGGCATCTCACCCGTTGGAAGAGATTCGTTGCCAAGTTATCTATTTATCCCATCCAGGCCATGCCCCGAGAACACTTTTGTTAACTGTGAATCTGAGCCCGCAGACTCGTTGATTTTACATAGTGATCATCGTGCTTTGGCCATCTATCCCATTGCATTGAGAGATTACTCTCCGACCCTGAGATTTTCAAACCCAAGCGTGTATGTCGGACGAGTTCAGCGCTGCAGAGAAAGTTGTTGAAGAGGTTCTCATCGACCTCATGACTGAACGAGTAATGTCGATGTCTGCAGGTATATAAGCGTCATTGACGAGAGGACTGCAAGCATCTCCGTCAACTACTCGCGGAGCCGGATCATCTCGACCCACAGTAGAGAAGAGAATCAAGCACAGAGACGACCTAGCCAACACAAAGTTGATTCCATCCATATTGCCCGATTACATCTCGCCTCTGGCTGGTGCAGTGAATCGTGATAGTGTGCCATGAGATTTTGAGTACACCATAGTTACTGCGTACCTCTCAAAGGGGATACGCGCAGTTCGAGCAGACCAGGACAAGATCACAGCATTGAAGTTCAACGACTTCAACCTCATAGATCGCAAGATCTATGGTATGCTCGCCCTATACAAGTACCTAACTAGAACAAAAGGGAAGAACTCAGAGATCATCCCTCAGTTGTGGACAATGAACCTCGCGTAGTCCACCCTGCTGAATGTCATGAAGATCCCACACTTCGAAAGACACCAGGAAGTCAACGCATGTGTCAAGCTGCTACTGTCGTGTTACCATGGCGGCGACTTATGGCTAGATCGTCGTATTACAGTTGACCCAATGCTAATCCACAGGATCACAGGACCAAGGATGCAAGGACCTGACCCATAGGACTTTTATCCGGGAAAAGTCACAGATTGCACGCTGGCACAGAAGATCAAGGATACATATGGCGATGTTGAGAAGGGAACAAGAGGCTACAAGGTAGCTTCCATCCAGAGTGGCGCAGTGCACCTAGCATGTCAACTGATAGTTGGAAAGTTAGTAAGGAAGAATCGACCTATGCAGGTCATCGGCTTTGTCGTTGACTTTGCAGGGAAGTGCACGGAAGGCCTACAGATGAACTGGGTGAAGTACCTAGTTCCAGTTGGAACTAGACTATCGAGAAGCACAGGATCAGGGTTATGAATTTCATTTCAGCTGGTTCCTGATCCTCATTGCATTTGTTGCCTGGGAGATGCCAGAAGGTGCGACCTTCCCAGACATAGAGCCATTCGAACCGCTCGCTGCGAAGTTCACTACCCTGTGGTATTCAAGTGATATGAACAAACAGTGGTAGTCAAATGTTGTGTTTCATACATATTACCTTGTTAAGAACCAAACATCAATATAGCATAGAAAAACCTCAGGAAAAGTACTCAACACCTTGAAAAAGAGATAATTTCAGATAATAAGCCTCTTCGAGGGGGCAACCTCCTTTTACCCACTTAAATGTTCAAGTACAAGATGATTCAAAATGAAAATGTCTCCTTGGTATATATAGGAGACTAGGAGGTATAATTACAACTAATGGCCTAAAGCCGACATAAATAAAA
>JASDQU010753579.1:18789-28902 GCA_032191745.1 Picea mariana | reverse complement strand
TCTTGGATTGGAAATATGGCATCGAGATGGTGAACTTTTTGTGTCTCAAGGAAAGTATGCAAGGGAGATACTGGGTAAGTTTCACATGGAGGGCTACAAACCCATGGATACTCCTCTTCCAAGAAACTGGAGGAAAGAGAATGCTACTTCTGGAGAAGTAGTGGATGCTACTGTTTATCGACAGTTATTAGGTTCACTAATGTATTTAGTGAACACGAGACCGTACATTTGCTATGCGGTTAACCAGCTAAGTCAAGGGATGGTTAATCCTACCAAACTATTTTGGAAGGCGGGTAAGCATGTCCTGAGATATCTGAAGGGCACGTCTGAGTATGCATTATGGTACAGACAGATGGATGAGGTGAAGTTTCATGGATTCACGGATGCAGATTGGGCGGGCAGCCCAACGGATAGAAAGAGCACATCAGGGGGGGTCTTTAGTATCGGATCTATAGTTGTTTCTTGGTACAGTAGGAAACAAAGATTCGTGGCACTTAGTTCAGCGAAAGCGGAATACATGGCAACGAGTCAAGCTGCATGTGAGTCTATCTGGATGAGAAAGATCTTGGTTGGTTTATTTGGTTCTCATTTAGATCCGACAATGATTCATTGTGATAATCAGAGTTGCATTAAACTCTCGATTAATCATGTGTTTCATGATAGATATAAGAATATATATATCTGGTATCATCATCTCAGAGATTGTGTGCAGCAAAAGATCATGTTGCTTCAATACATTCCTACGGAAGATCAATATGCAGACATTCTGACGAAGGCGTTCACCAGGAGAAAATTTGAATATCATAGAGACAGAATTGGGGTGAAGGATAATCCCTTTCTTGTTGAGAGGGAGTGTTGAAAAGTGAACAAGAAACATGTCTCTAATTTACTTTTCCCTTAAATAAATTGGACAATAAATATTAATCTATTATCTCATAATTACTTGAAATAATTAACTGAAATGGCAAATCAGTTAATTATGGGAAATTCGACTTCAAAAGTTGGTTGGTAAGACATGGAGGTGACTTGAAGTTGTAACAGATTCATAAGTGTAGTTATGAGATTTGTGAAGTAGTTTAACTCAGTTAAGTGAGTTAAGCCCAGTTGTACTAGTTGTAACTGAACTTACACTAGTGAGAGTTCAGTGAATTAATTATTTATTAATTCAAAATCAGTGAACTCACATGCAACTAAAGATTCACCACGGTTAACTACATGCATGTCAGATCTAGTGGAGACCTAGTTGAGATAACAGGTGAAAGGGACAGTTTGGCTATTAGTTGTGATTTGAGTGAAGTGCACTCGTGAAATCACACATGCAGTGGATATGCTTACGAGCATGTGCAAACTAGGAAATTCGAATTCATTGTGAGAATTATAATTGCAGGGATTGTGCAGAGGAGGCAAGTTGTCTAGAGACAGAATATTGGCACATGAATTTGTCAATTTTTGTATGACAGTGTGAGACGATTGTATTGTACCGAGAGCTCTTGGATTAGAGTTTTGTATGAGATTGTTTCATGATCCATGAAATACTTAATTTGTATTGAAATTTCTATACAAACATGGGTATATCAATACACACCTATGGCCCTTGACAACTTTATGTGATAACATTTGGGTCCATAGGGGATGGCATGCTCACTGTGAGCTACCAAGAACACGCAATTCTAGTGCCTTATCCATTGGGCTATGGAGTCTTCTACAAAAACAAAAACAAAAAGGAAAAATGATATTTACAATGACATGGGAAGCCTCTCATGGCTTTAAGTAACAAACTTCTTCAGAAAATGCCCATTCATAGGGCTACCAAAAACTTCAACATCCTCCAAATCCTGCAACTTGTAAGTGTTATTTGAAAAAACATCAGAAACTTTGAAGGGGCCAATCCATAAGGCCTCAAATTTACCATGCTTGCATTTATCTTGTTTAGGTGCATCCCACTTGAGTACTAGATCTCCGAGCTGGAAATCCTCTTTCCTTAATTTTCTGTCAACAGCTTGCTTGATATTCTATTGATGACCATGGGCTTTATCCAGCAGTTGCTCCCTCGTCTGTTGCACTTCTACCAGCTGTTGTATTCTTCTTATCATATTATCTGGTTCTACTCGGTAGTCTTGGAAGAATTTTTCCACAGGTAAGGTGAGTTGAGCAAGAAATATGGCCTCAACTCCATACACCAGTTGGAAAGGAAAGACACCGAGAGATTTATTTGTTGTCACTCTGTCAGCCCATAAAGAAAAATTAAGATTTGAATCCTAGGACTTCTTGTTGTCCTCTAGCAGTATTTTGATGATCTTAATAAGGGTCTTGCTAGAGGACTCTGCCAATCCATTCCCTTGGGGGTAGTAAGGAGTAGAGTGACTCAATATGATTCCAAACTATTCACAAAATTTAATCAATGTTTCAGCCTTGAAGACTACAGCATTATTAGTGAAAATTTTGTTTGGACAACCAAATCTTGTTATAATATCCTCAATAAAACCAATGATTACCCTGTGGGAAGCATTTCTTCTGGGGATGGCTTCTATCCATTTAGTAAAGTAATTTGTGGCAGTCAAGATCCATCTATGTTGACTACTTGAAGCATGATGGATTTCCCCAATAAAATAGAGGCCCCACTACTGAAAGGGCCCTGAAGCTACCACAAGCATTAGTGACAAAGAATTGAATTTTTGCTTTCTAGAGAATTTATGGCAGTTGACACAAGACCTGATCTTTGCACAAACATCAGTTAAGAGACTAGACCAAAAATACCCAGCCCTGAGAATCTTGTAGGATGTGGTCCTCCAGAAGTGATGCCCCCCACATAAATTGTCATGAAAATCATACATAATCTTGTGGGCTTCTTGTGAGTCTAGACATCTCAAAAGCACTCCTAAAGGGTCTTTCCAATATAAAACTTAATCAATAAGACATTATTTAATTGATTTGAGCTTCAAATATCTCACCTTGTTCTTTTCCATATCATCAGGAGGTTGCAACTTCTGTAGGAAAAATATAATGTCCTTGTACCAAGTGCAACCTACCAATGGAGGGTTGACTTGAGAGGCTTCATCAGACAACTGAGCTTGTTGATTTTTTGAACAACTGTTGATGAAAAGGACCCCCAAATCTTTGCAATTATATTCATCTAGCAACCTAGCTAAACCTTGGCCTTTAACCAATTTGGTGGGATTTATCGCAAGATCAAATTCAAGGATCTTGGCAATCCATTTGCTCCTTCTTTCGTCTATGTCAAGATGAATGAGGATCTCCTTCACAGAAGTTGAAGGAACATGTGCAATGACATTTGAATGCAGCACATAAACTCTGAAAGCTTTGAGATATTTGACCAAAGCATAGGCATGATTTTCCATGATGTCATACTTTATTTCAACATCTCTCAGTGCCCTACTGAAAAAGGAAAGGGGTTTCTCTAACCCTTCAGCATTCTTCTGCAACAAAACAACTGCTACTGTGTCAAATGAAGCAAAGGAAAAAATTAGAAAATCCTCGGAGTAATCAGGACTGATGAGCACAGGTGCTTCAGTCAAGGCCTTCTTTATTTGATCAAAAGAGTTGTAAGATTCATCAATACATTTGATTTTATTTCCTTTCCTCAACATGGCTGTGATAAAATTCACCAACTCAGCAAAATTTGAAACAAACCTTCTCAGAAAATTAATTTTCCCAAAGAAAGACTTAACTTATTTCTTGGATCTAGGGAGTGACAAAGCTTGGATAGCCTCTACCCTACTTGGATCAATCTTTACTCCCTCAGCTAATACAATATGCCCCAACAGTTTCCTCTCTTTCATGGAGAACAATGACTTTTTGGGATCCAAAGAAAGACCAAACTTTTTGCATTTCAAGAAGACCCTTTTCAAATCACCATAATGTTCTTTATCGGATTGTGAGCGCATTGTTATGTCATCCAAATAAATGACTACAAACTTGTCCTTTTCTCCAATAAACGTTATGTCCATGGCTCGTTGAAAGGCTTCCCTTGTGTTCATCAGACCAAAGGGCATATTAGCATACATGAACGTACCCCAGGGAGTGATGAAGGTTGTATTCTCTCTATCTTCAGTCAAGACAGAGATATGATTGTAGACAGAAAATTCATCAATCATGGACATCCTAGATGCACATGTCACCCTCTATAATATATGATCCATCTTTGGTACGGGGTAATTGTCCTTCTTAGAGATTTTGTTCAGGTTCCTGAAATCGACAGAAATTCTAATTTCTCCATTCTTCTTTCTCACTGGGACCAAGTTGGCCACCCATTTGGAATACCTCAAAAGAACGATAATCTGGACATCTAAAACCTTTTGTACCTCTTTCTCCATAATGGGTAGTAGCATAGGATTTATTTGTCTCAACTTCTGCCTAAATGTCTTGGACTCTTTCTTTAATGGGATCCTGTGCTCAAAGATATACTTGTGTCGTATGTTCTAAGATTTTCATATGTCCTGGAAAACACATCAGAAAATTACTTTAACAGCTTAGCGTATTCAGTTCTTTGTTCTCTTGAAAGGTTGCTTGACAATTTGAAAAAATTTCGATCCCATATCGTTTTCATCGAACAATATTTCTAAAAGAACTAGTCCTTTTGGAATGTGGTTGCTAGGCAACTAAACAATATGGTGATTAGCAATTTTATTTAAAAATACATCATCATGAGGGTTACTTTCAGAATCATGATCCTGATCAATGTGTAATGCAGAGAACTCATCGACAGACTCAAGAAATTTTTTGATCTCAAGATCATCCTCAAACACCTTCCAATGCTTGATATTGCCAGGTACATAGGGCCTATATTTCACCTCAACATAATACCTAAGTTTAGGTGGCAATGGGACTCTGAAATGGCTTTCTGAGACAGCCAAAGAATCGACCATGGTATTCTCCTCTCTTGGAATAAATGAAATGTTGAAAGCTAAGAAGAAATTGTCAATTAGGTCCCACACCTCATTCCTATAATTCTTAGGCCTAGGAAGCTTGGCCTGATAAATATTTTTTATCTGATGAACAATTAGTTATGCATCCCCAAATATTGCTAGCTCTTCAATCCCCATGTATTTTGCAACCCTTAAACCCAAAACAAGAGCTTCATGCTCTGCAACATTGTTGGTAGTTTCAAATTCTAGTTTGTAGGACAAAGGTATAGCTTCTTGACAAGGTGAAACAAATACCACTCTAGCACCAGCACCTTTCTTAGAAGAGGCTCCGTCAAAGAACATATTCCAAACAGAGATAGTTAGAGGAAGGATTGCACGAAAAGTAATGGGTTGCTTTCTGATTTAAAGAGGAGTTTTAAGAGAATCAGTGAGCTGCAATATGTTGGATCCCAAATCAATGTCAAAAGAAAAAAAGGATGGTTGGTGGGGTTTGCTTCATCAAAGATGATGTACGCGAGTTGCGCTTCCCTGTAAAGTCTCATTTGTTCACCCCTGAACACAGGAATGTTGGCGTACAAAAGGTCCATCTTCAAGGTTCCCCCCAGTGTCTTTATCCAAGATCTAGACAGGAGCATCCTAAACTTAGGGGGGACATCAGCCACTACAATATCCATAACTACACTCTTCATTGGCACCTGGAACAGAGACATGTCCAAGTCTTTGATAACCCCAAGGCACTTCACCTTCCTGGAGTCAAAGGAATACAGATCACGATAAGGTTTTGTAATCTTCAGACCGAGCTCTTCCATGACAATCTTAGGAATAAGATTGTGAGATGACCCTAAATCCATCAAACAGTTGTGCAACACCTTGTCATGTATGTTCAGTGTAGTATAGAAAGGAGGAGATGACTCATCTTTGTCTTCTACTAAAGGACCTAAGATAACGGTTGGCTTTTCATCTTGCAAATTGACTGAGTCTGCGGAATGAGACGTAGGTTCAGACTGCAATAGTTTAGAGAGGCTATTTTTGAAATCTTCATGCTTGACCAGTTCAGAAAGGGGTACAGGGATTTTGAATTTTTGAATTTCATGGTCAAAATCTAAAAAGGGAGGGGGCTTCAGAATTTCCTTCACTTCTGGGATGAGACCTTTGACTACTAGTGGGGGTTTTGTACCCCATTTTCTTTGTTTCTATCTACCACATCTTTAGCAGAATTCTCATCTTTAGCATACTTCTCTACTCTAGTAGGTTGATCAGGAACATCAAGCTTTCCTTCTTTCTTTTTGGACCTGAGGCTATATCTGTTTGGGTTTCTACTGGCATTTTCCCCTTTGCTCAACTCATTTAATTGACTATCCATGAGAGACTCTTCATATAAGGAAGTTTGGGTTAAATGAGGAAATGAGGAGGTGTCCCCAAGACAATGAATTTCAGGGTCAAGCTCTTCTTCCTCTCCTTCTTCGTCAATAACAAGGTTATTTTGGAGAGGAGCTTTAATTTTCTGATCATCTCTATCTTTGTTTCTTTGATCTCTTTGGATGATTTGAGGGGCATTAGTTGATCTTTTGAAACTACCCCTATTCTCAGTATTTTGGGAATTCCTATAGCCCTTCTTTCCTTCTAATTCGATCTTTTCCATTCTAGAAAAAAGTGATTTTAGTAGCTTGGTCACTTCATCTGTTTGAGGGAGGGCAGCAGAGGAACTAGAATTCGGAGTTTCAGACCTACCTTTTCCTCTGTCTCTATCATCCACACATCTTCATTTTCGATGGCATGAATCTCACCAAATCTATAAAAGGATGCAAGGTGCTCTTCTACAGTCACGTCTCCCTCCTCTATTAACTGGGGCATGTACTTAGGTAGTCTGTGGCTGGGAGAGCATTCATAGGTTGAGGTAAAACCTGAGAGGTGTATCTAGTAGCCAATATCGCAGCCATCTTGTTTCTAGGAGGATTAGCACCTTCCATTTGGACGTGAAATGGAGGAGAACCAAGACGAGATGGAGTTCGGACAGGCGAGACTGGGGTTGTGCTTCTAGGAGCAAAAGGAAAAGGCTAAGCATTAGGAGATAAAGATGAGGGGCTAGAGGTAACAGAGGTTTCCCCTTCTATAACTGTAGCAACTCTAATAAGAGGAGGAGTAGGAAAGTCTTCTAAGGTCAAAGATCTCTCCTTTTACTTCACAACTTCGGGGGAGAAAGTGGTGTCAAAGTTCTCTCCTTCCAAACCAAGAATAGGAGGGGAGAAATCGACAGGAAAACTCCCAAAATTTAAATTTCTTGAAACTCCAGCAGTTTGTATAATAGGAGAAATAGAAATAGTTACTGGAGTTTGTAGAGAGGGATTATGCAAATTATCAGAAAAACTTGGCACAACAGTGGAGGTACCTTTTTGAGCGGTCTTTCCCTTTCTGATAATTTCCTCTGGGTCAGCTTCAAGTGTGGCTAGAGGCAACTGTGGAGTGGACCTCGTGTGTCTTCCGTTAGTAGCCAGAAATGAAACTATGGAGTCAACTCAGTGGATTCGCCAGGTGAAAACGCAATATTCAAAGGTTATGATGTCTGATACACCTTCAAAATCAGAAGATCATTGTCATCCTACCCAAGGAAAATCTTAAATTCGTCCCCGGTAATAGTGCTAGAAATGTTAGCACTAGAAGTCACCTTCAGATTGCATTGAAGGTAAGCCCAATACCCATCAATTTATACAGTAAGAGTAAATGAGTTTTAGGTGGTCAAATGGAGAAAACTCAATGAAAATAATGTTCTAACTCAGAAATCTGGACTAGCATGCATAAGCAATTTAGGTCTTGGATCAACCTCAGTCAGTAAGTTGGAGTAAGAGTGAATAGAAGGAAGACTTAGGTGAGAAAGGTGTAGAGGTCTACTATGGACATCAGGTCTTCAAGCAGCCTAAGGAGAAAAAATCAAACACAAGATCCTCTTGGATTCAAATTTCAAGGAAACTAAAGGAAATCATAACAGCATTATAATCAAACTTTCATCATAATACAGTCACAACAATCCATGTGAATCATTCACTCATGAACTCTTTCGGTATCGGAGGAAAATAAGATGGAGTAATAAATCTAACTTAGATTAACCAAGATGTCTAAAAAACAAATACATAACCAGAGAACCAGTGTTCTTCATAAAAATATTACAATAACAGAGAGATTAGCTCAACCATTCCACGCTTAACAAAATATAAAAATTGAGTATATATACTCAGAACTGATGCAACTACCAGGAGCATGATTGGACCACTACATTTAGATCTTTCATTTGATGCATGATATCTCAGACTGTGCGGGCATTCTTCTATCAAATGCAAGCTCGAATCAGTATGGGCTCGTAGAAAAATCCATTCATAGGGGAGATCTAGGCTGACAAATCTGCTTCCATGGCCAGTCTTCTCAAGCTTTCCATTTATGGGGTGAGACAAGGTCTCAACTGTCACCCCTATCTTCAATAACTTCCTTCAATGGGATCAGGTCGAGGCCTGACACTCATGAATGTTTCCAGGCGGTGCCCATGATTTCTTCAAGTCAATCCTGACGCCTCGAGGCTCTCGAGATCTTCCCCTGTGACCAATATGGGCGTTGTAGGTGCTAAACTCCTTTGTGGACCTGTCCTTCATTGATATGAGCTTCGGCTATGACCAAGTTCTTACCCAAAATGTGCCTCACGACTTCGCGTCTCGGGTGCTTCGATGTGAGTCACTCCTTACTCTCCTGACCTCTGAACTCGCGAACTAGAGTCTAGCGCTAGCTAGCTCCACTCCTTAACTTTCAACAATGTGACCCCGACTATAACATGGGGCCCAATTTTCGAGTGCCTTATGACTTCACGTTGTCAGAAGACTTCTTGTTTCCCTTCTTTCGAAACTCAAACCTACGCTTGCGTCAGATCAACGGTCCACAATTCTCTGTGATCCAATGATCCATATCAACTCATGAGTTCGCACTTTGCGAGTCTTCACGACTCTGGTATTTGACTTTTCCAGTCAGTGAAACTACAAAATCGTTGATCATGCGCCACGTGTCCTTCTGAATCGGACAGTCCCTGTTGATTTCGGGTTTCAGGAGTTTGGACCTTTGGCGAACAACTTTAACAACATTTCAAACTGTCGATTCCTGTGATTATTTTATACGATTGATCTCTCCTAATGAGATCTATGGCCCAAATGAAAACTTTGCTCGACCTTTTGACTTAGCGCTCATGGTTGCGAAGTTTGTAAATAAAGACTTGGGCGACTAGTGGCGAGCTCGAGAAAATAGAAATATCAATGACCGAGACAAAAGAGATAAGTGCTCAGGCTTAAGGCAAAGCAGAAAGCTTCAGGCCAAGACATTTCATGCAAGACCTCAAGGGAAACCAGGTCGTTTAAACAAAAAAGGGAAAAAATTCGAAGACCTGGCCTACAAAATATAAAGAGACAAAGAAAGGCTACAAACATGGGTATATCGATACACACCTATGGCCCTTGAAAACTTTATGTGATAACAGATATCACCCACCATCCATCACTTCTTCTCTAAAAAAAAAATCTAAGGTTCAATTAGTGGAAGATCACATCGAGCATCAACAAAAAGTTCTCCAACTCTTAAAGGACAACCTGACCATGGAACAAAATCACATGAAAGAAAAAGCAAATCAGCATCGTAGTGAAAGAAGTTTTGAAGTAGGGGATTGTGTATTTTTAAGACTACAACCATACAAACAGATGTCCCTCAAGTAAGCTAAGAAGGATAATAAATTAGCATCGAAGTATTATGGCCCTTATAAGGTGTTGCAAAAGATTGGTACTATGGCATACAAATTGGAGTTGCCTGCATCTTCGAGAGTACACCATGTTTTCCATGTTTCATGCTTAAAGAAGTTTATAGGTGACAAGATCCCAGTTCAAACTATATTTCCAGAAATTTACAAGGAAGGAAAAATCATATTGGATCTTGAATATATCACTGCCACAAGAATTCACCAACTGAGGAATAGATGAATTTCAGAGTATCTCATTAAGTGGAAGAAACTACATGATGAAGATTCCACGTGGGAAGATGAGTCTTTTATACATAAGCATCCATAACTACTCAAGTGTTGAGGACAACACTTTTCTAAAGGGGAGGGGCATGTTAATCCCTAATTCGTGGGACATTACCCCTTAATTGGGGCATATTACATTAGTATTGTTATTTTATTTATGTCTGATTGGGTCCATTAGTT
>JASDQU010753578.1:7730-20060 GCA_032191745.1 Picea mariana | reverse complement strand
TCCCCATAGGGGTAGTGTTTTTGGTTGCATAGAGACTTTCATGGTCTCCTGGGGATGGATTTGATATGATCTCTTTGTATATTTTGTTTATAGTTAATATGATATCTACTTACCAACAAAACAAAAATGTTTAAAATAGTGATCTTCTTTTTCCAAGATTTTGATGTCCTCCAAGAACACATGTTTCTTGGTTATTAGGGAATTCTCTACTAATTCCAAGGTGTGGACATGATCATTCTCTATATGTTCCCCATGCTCTTTAATAATTTTTTCTTCTAGGTTACAAATCCTGGGAAAAACCCTCAGTACTTCCCCCTATTTTGAGGATGGTACCCAAGGTAAACCTTAGAATATTTATGGCACAATGCCGATGAACAACAAGGATTGAAGCCATTACAATAATATACTTATTAAGATATCAACATGTCACTAGTATTAATTGAACTTAGGTGGGGAGGATAACAAACATTCCTTCCAACCACCCAAGCTAAACCCAATTGACTTTCTCTTTAATCGTTACTTGAAATGAATGCCCAATTTGTTCGATGTAACACTTATTGCATGAAAACTCAATCTTATTGGCCCCTTTGTACTGACAATGGTCAAAAGAGTCTTTAAAAAATCCCATTTTCTACTTAATGGTTTCCATTGACTTGAAAGAGTTTGTGATCTCCTTCCTTATGAAGACATTGGCAATCTTATCAACAAACCTTTAAATGTAAGGTAGGTGAGATATCTTGCTATAGATATCACTATTTAGGGGTTGAGGCTCACCTCCCTCTCTTTCCATGTTTCTTCTCATTGCACGTTTTATGTCCTTATTCCTATATTCTATGTTCTTGAAGATCTCTATTCGGTCGTATTTTTCTTTCTCAAAGAGTTCCTCGTTAGGGATTTAGATAGCCCTGTTCGTGGGGGTGTTAATAAATTCAATATTTTTAGAGGACTAATGAGAATATTTTTCATGAAGACAGTTCTCCGTATGGGTTTTCTTCCTATAGATCTCATGTCCAAAGTAGCCCTCCTAATCCCTAGTAATCAACACATCCAAGAAAGGGATGCTATTGTTATCCTCTAATTCCATGGTGAGCTTAATGTCCTCAGAGAGACAATTAAGATGCTCGAAGAATTTGTTAATTTCTTCTCTCTCATGAGGCCATATGATCACATTAATGTTATCCACATATCTCTTCCATATTGTTGGCTTCGGGGGATATGTGTCCAATTCTCTTTTCTCAATTTTTTCCATAAAGAGATTGACAATTATCAGAGAAAGAAGGGAACCCACTAGAACTGATCAATATATCATCGAATTCTACTCTCTTAATAATTCTCACGAAGATACTAGAATATTTAATGAAAAAATCAATATTTCCTACCATAGAACCCATAGCTCTTGCCACATAGTAGGATAATTGATCGTGTTAACAATCTGTCTAAATAGAATTCCATCTTCATGAATTTTTGGCAAACCATAATACTTGGGGATATCTCACAGCTAGGAAGTACTCACATTTTGGTTGGTTTTATTTAAACCAAGTTACTTTTAAATGCCATTTTGATTTTGATTCTATAATATTAATTTTTCTTTCCTAATAATTGTTTTTGTGTTTAATTTTTCTTTATATATTTAGATTGTCTTTATATTTCTCTTTTTTAATGATTATTATTTACTAATGATTATTAATACCAATTATTAATGTTAATATTAAAATTAATACTTATTACTATCAGTATTAATAGTTGTTAATATCTATATTATTTATTAACAATATAAATTTCAACACTAATACTAATATTTAAATGAAATTTAAATATATGTCCATAAACTCCATTTCAGTTTAAATGTACCTGTGTAAAGCTCCGCGGTATTTAAGACCCAAATGCCACTCAGAGTCTTTGATACCCAGCTTGGTGTGCAAGGTATGGAAGGTATTTGTGAACTCTGGTACCATTTGGTACCACTTTTGATGCAGCATGGTCCATCTCATGTACTAATCATCAGAGTTTCCCATAGGGTAATATTTCTCCTTGACCACATCCATAAAAAAATCCCAAGTGGGCTCGACCCCAAATATTCTAGACTCCTTGGTGGAACTTTGCTCCCACTAAGTTTCCCACCAATGTTTGACATGAGGGAGCACCTTAAGCTGTGCAAAGATGATCTTTTCTTTGTTAGACAAATTGTGAACAGACAAATAACCTTCTAGCAAATTTCACCATTTTTCCAAAGTATATGCATTGATCTAACCTTCAAATACGAGAATATAAAAATCAACTTGTACCTTGAATGGAGTAGCGTCTCCAAAGAGACTGATTGACAAAGACATTCCTGTTATTGTTAGCAATCTTTGAAGGATTTTGGAAAAAATCTCCAACATCTCGTTCCTCTGTTGCGCAAGGGCTTTCACGAGCAACAACTTGATGGGATATTTTTCTTCTTCATCTCTCTTTTCTTCCACCATGGGAGGCTTCTTGGGACGATGAGAGTGGTTTTCCTCAAGGGAAACTAGCTCATGACTTAACTCTCTGTACCCTGACATCGTCAGGGATATGTACTAAGAAACAACAATGAGCACTCTGCTTTGATACCAGTGATCCAGATTATTTTTGAGAATGAAATGAAGAAAAAGATATAATAATTAAATATATAGAGATATTGTGAGATACAAAAAAATTTTGCAATAAACAAAGAGATATAGTAATGCACGATTTTTCTTAATGAGAGAATGTACAAAAACTATAAAATTACAGACTGAATGACTCGCTAGAATGGTGGCAGATTATATCTTAGAAAAGATGTAATGGATTCGCTCATTAAAAAGAAGATGATGATTATTAAAATGAGGCTCTAGAGGCATTTTTAACATAAAGAAAATCCAAAACCCTAACTCTGAAATATGAAACACCAAAAGGTTTGTGGGCCCCGATGGGGGTAGTTGGTACGTCAACTTTCTGAGGGCGTAACTTTTGGATACGATCTCCGTTTGGGGTGTTCAATACCTTGTCAAAAAGTTCTATCCGAGGATTACAACTTCTGCCAGGGGCCAAGGCATACCATTGGTATCCCTTGGTCCCCCAAAAGTAAAAAAAACATCATTTAGGGCCTCAAAACGACCCCAGAAGTTTGGGACTCGAAAAGCTGTAAACAACTGCCAAAATGGAAAACTCTATTTTGAGCCATTAGAATAGGTGGGTGGCCACCAATATCGATATGGATCATGTATGAACCACCCTTGAGAGTTTTTATGATGATTTCCACATACTTCCATAGATAAATAGGCTCTTTCTTGAGGGTATACTTTTTCTATACTCGTTGCAACCATGTCTACTGTTTTAATTTTTTTCAAGGAATTTAAAATTGTTGTAAGTAAAAACATGTTGTGGCCAAAGACTTAGTTGTGGACTGTATAGACATAAATGGAATTGAGACAAAATTTTGAAACATGAGTATATAGGCTATGTTGTTGTCAAATTCTATTATGATGTGGAGAAAATACTATATAGTAAAAGCATTGCTAGATAATGAAGGAGAGATCTGGTCTGATCAAAATGATGAACATTAGAAATCCAAATTAATATAAGGATAAACAAATTTAGTCTTTATTATTTTATGGATGATGATGGAAAACATCTTGAGTCTTCATACACATTTGTAAGATAAGATAGTATGGTACAAGGTAAATCAAAACACCCTCTAGAGTCTAGGTTGAGTTAGGATGTAGCTTTCACAAGTGCAGGCTACAACTTCCACAGGTTTAGGTACTAGGTTGTAAGGTTTAGGATATAGATTTCAATATATAATTAAATATGATCTAAATATAAAATGCCTTTGATCTAGATTAACGGAGTTAGTGATTACTAGAGAGGCTTATGCAGAGGTTGATATGCTTGGTATTGTACAACCACCTGGAGAAACCTTGCTATAGTTTCCACAGGTGTAGGTACTATGCTTTAAGGTGTAGGATATATCTTTCATTATATAATTAAATATGAACTAAATTTAACAGGATTTTTATCCATGGTAATGGAGTTAGTAAGTTCTACAGAGGCTTACGTAGAGATTGAAATGCTTAATATTGTACACATCCATCACCACAACTTGGAGAAACTTTACATCTACTAAAGGTTATTCCAAAGGCTTCATAATTTCACATCTGCTATAATTTTCAATCAATAATATTATATTTGTATAAATTTAGTTTGTTCTAATAGAATATCATTATTCTATTTCTGAATTCTTTGTTGTTTACATATTACACATGAATAGATAAATACACCTTTCACATGGATGAGACAGCAATGGTCTCTCCTACAATTTGAGTCCATCTCAATAATTTATTTGTTCCCACTATCTAATGATGGGTCCATATAAATTTGGTAACTACACAAGTACAAAGATATATGGAAGGTGGATGGTTTGAATAAAAGGACAATATTAAGTAGTTGATGAATAACCTATAGATGTAACCATTCTATAAAGGATAAAAAACAACATGAGAGTGTAAAAAATGATAGATGGGTTTCAATAAGGCAAAGAGGAGAATTCATCCAAAAATACTAGACAAGCTCACTTAGAAGATGGCATAGAAAAGTTCCATGCTATTATGAATACACAGATGAGTCTGTTGACGCAAATTGTCTCTAATTTATCTGTAGAACCAAGGTAGTTTGTAGTATTCAGTTCATCGATAAATTATAGATATCATTTCCCCATCCTTTTAAAAAAGGCCCTTCAAGGTAGTATCCAAGTTGGATATTAATTTTAATCAGTAAAATAATTGCCAACCCTCTAGAGTCTAGGATGATTTAGGTTGTATGTTTCATAGGGGTAGGTTGTATTTTTCACTATATAATTAAATATGAAGTTATTATGAACTAATCACTGAACTATACCCTAAAGGATAAACACTAACAATATAAAAATAACAGTTAACACTAACCCAAAGGTTAAAGAGTAACACTCCAAAGACTAACACTATCCTAAAGGATAATAATGAATATCAACACTAACAGTAACCTAACAATCTAACACTAAGTCTAACAATAACAACACAGACTAATAACAATCTAACGATAACTGGAGTAGAACCAAGAGGAACATAGAACAAACTTAGATAGAAAAGAGTTAATAATTTATTAATCAAAAGACAAAATTTAACAATAATGGATTTCCTATAGGTTTTAATGAAATTTAAGTCTTGAAGCAAATGTTGTTGCCCCAAATCCTAGCTCTAGAGTCAAAAATAGATTAAGGTATCCACTATGGCACTATCCAACTATCCACATCCAACTTCCATGAAATATATTATTGTATCTTGTTTGTTTTCTTATGGGAGGAGAGTCCATCTTATAAACAAAAAACACGGGGTTTAGGGTTCCAAGAAAATATGGGGAACTAATGAAAAACCTCTTTCATTGGAACCAAGGTCAAGCAAGACAAGATCCATTTATGTTTTTCTAGATGAATTTTGGAATTTGGGGCTCTATTTAAGAACTCTCCAAATCCATTTGAAGGTTGGATCAGATCTAGGGGTCCATGGATCCAACCCCGGTGAAGGTTACATCTAGTAACAACGAAAATAATAATTGTATATATTCATGTTGTTCTCACTGATTTGAAGATATAATATGCACATTCTAAGAATTCATTTAGTAATATTCCCATAGGGACACCCTCTTCAGATTATAAAACACTAATCTAGAAGTGAGAGGGAATGTGCCAATTACAAGGAAAGGGAACCTTCCCTAAGATGATCATTCAAAACCCTTGGATATAAATTCCTCAAAATAAAATTCAAAGTGATAACAAATTTGGCACTCTTTTCAAGAAACACAACCTGACTCCCTAATCAATAGATTGACCACACGAATTATCAATGATACACAAATAGTTTGATGATCATAGTTCTCACATCAAAACTTCATCCCGAGGGATCCATTTCTTGGAACCGATGGCACAGCCTTGTAGGATGGTAGCATTGTATGCCCTACTAGAATTTAATCACATACCTAGTTACCCTAAATCACTCCCTCATGGAAACTAGTGGCATGATAATCTTCTAAAAGTTCAAGGTTATGGTATTTTAGTTAAGTGGCATGTCAGGGAGTTTAATTAGTTTGTAGATAATTTTGATGATTAGAATGATAATGTGTTGAAGTTTTTCTAATGGCTCTAGAAAGTGATTCCATGATATGGTATAAGATGCATTTCCCTATAATTAGGATTGAAATGACATGATTTCCAGTGAGATTCATAGATTATTGGGAAGGCCCAATAAGAATGATGATTTTTCTGATGGTGAGGAGGATGATCATGGTATGATTTCTTATTTCCTTGAATATTAAAGAGAATCAAATTGAATTTTTAGAGATGAAGATACTTATAACACCCTATAATTTGTTTCAACTATTCCTCATGATTTTGATTCCACATGTGATGAAGAGAAGGAGGCTTATGAAGAATCCCATGAACCTCATAATTTGAATAATGATACCATCTATGATACCATTTTTGAGGGTTATGAAGAATAAAAGTGAATCTTAGACTACCATTTATTGAATGTTCTCAACAATGGTTTTAGGTTTGGTGTGCATATTCATCATAGCTAGGAAATCAGCCATGAAGATAATTATTATTAAGAGAGCTTATGTGTCAAGACAGTGAAAATGTTTATTCAAGAAGTACATTGTACTAGAAAACTATGCAAAAATCAACAATAAAAGAATTATAATAGAAACTATTTTTTCCAAACAAAAAAATAACTTGACGATTTGGTAACTATTTTACCTACTATGATTATTCTTTCATTTGATCTTGATAGTTCTCTGGATGAAGGGAATTATGTTGATCCAATCCAATTATGGATGGATTTTTTTTGAAAGAGCATCACAGTACAATCTAAAATATTTAGATTCTTCCTTCATGGGAAAGGCATATGAGTTTCTATCTGAATCTGAGTTGCATCCAACAACCTTATGGGGTTTCTTGACAGTTAAACACATGAAAAATATTCATTTTCAGCTAGTTGCATGACTAGTTCTACAACCATTTTGATTATACTTTTTTGTTTCATATGATCAATAAATTGCAGCACTGGTTAGATTGATTGTTTGACTATCATTCATGAGTATTTCCGATTAGGTTAGGGTTAATATTTGAATACATTCTATCACTTCGAAGTGTTTTTGATTGCACCCTTGATGTTTGTGTAAGTCAATAAGCATACTTGACAAAAGGTTCATAATCAAATTTGTTACAGTTAAACAAGAAATCTGCTATGATATGTGTAATTATGGAATCAAGAATCCAATTATGTTTTATGAAAATTAAAGTCGAGAATAGTCCAAGTCCTATGTCAATTTTCAGTGCAACGCTTTCTCTTGAATCAAATTTTTAGTTGCATATTTCATGGGAAATTTTGGGATTTTCAACATCCCACAAGAAGAGGTTGTCCTTATGTTGTTGCCATTGTTGTCACCTTATAGGATAGGTTATGGATTGAGAGAAGGGTTCCCTCTATCCCCACTATTGATTCTACTGGTGGCTAAAGGTATGATGGATTTCCACATTTTTCAAACAAAAAAATGATGAGATTTTTGCTACTTAGAGTTTCGAGAAATTCAACACTCGGTCTAGCTAAAACTAAATTGTAAAAATGTTTGAGTGGGATTGGCCACATATAATCTCATGCATAATTCTTGGGGAATCAATTTTTATTGACATGTCTTATCTAAGAGGATGATATTTTTGATCTATATCACTTCAGTTTTGATCTATATCACTATAGGGAATCACTACAAAAATTTGTTGACATATGTTTGTATTAGGTTATTACTTTCTAACTAAGAGATAGAAACCCCTGACATCTCCTTTATCACTTGAAAATCCAAGACATACCAATCTCTTGAAGTGTAACATAACTCCTAGTTGACCCGAAGAAAGCCTTTGCCACTGGAGCTATTTTCCCAAAGAAAACTTCTTAAGGCATTCTCCAACATTTGATAAACATTCATTGAAGGGAACCAACATGAGGAATAATATACATTGGTGGTTGATGGGTTCTCAAATTGACATGTTTGTAGCACCCATATGACACTTTTTGTAAACCTTTTTCCCATTTCCATTTCCATTTTAATACACTTTTCATCCACAATGATGCATTTTTGGTGAAGGTATAATTATTCTCTCAACATTCCATTTCAACAATTATTCTTATGCATTTTCAGGAGATTATCACCTTTTGTGCTTAAAGTGGTATAACAACTCATCAGTCAATTGCAAAGTTGTCACCAAGGATCAGCCATTTAGTCAACAACCATGCAAGAACATGACAAAGGCAATTGGGAACCAGAAAGGAATGGACAACTCAACCACCACTTCCCATGATAAATTTATTCGACATGCACCCGAGTTTTTCCATATTTTGGAGAAAACAATGTAACAAGATGAGACAACATGATTCTCATGGTTGTCCATCAATTCTCTTATTTAATTTAGGAAAAAACCATTTTCTATAAATATCCCTGCTCTCCTCGAGCCATGGATGGAGAAAAAGAAGAAAAAAGTTTGTGAACAACATTCTATTGATTTGCAATTTTTTGTTTAATATAAGTTATGTTTCATTCATTTCCAAATAATGATGTGTTGAGAATTTAAGCATCCTACTACATTATTAGAACAATACCTCTTCTAAGGAGGAATGGTCGCTTCCTTAGCTTGGTACTATTTGTATTTTATATATTCTATAGATGTAGTCATAAAATCATTTATATATTTTCATTTATTTCCAACAATTCCTCTATTAACATCTTGTTGATTATTGTAGCTCAATGTTAACGTTGCAGGGTATTTTTTTCTGATTGATGAGTGAATGGTTGTAGCATATTTTCTATATTTTCATTTATTTCCATCAATTCCTCTATTAACATCTTGCTATAACTTTGGTATTTTTCTGATGTTGCAACTTCATTGCCCAATTGCAGAACCCTATCTTCCGATTGACTATAGCATACTTGTAGCATCTCTTATTCATTTTCCTTTATTTCCAACAATTCCTCTATTTAACTTTAATATTTCCCTGGCTACGATTCCAGTTGTTGCAATTCGTGTTGTTGTAACTCTTTTTTTTTTTACTCTTGTTGTTGCAACTCCTGTTATTACAACTCTGTCTGCTACAACTCTCGTTGTTGCAACTCCCATTGGTAGAACTCTACATTTATTTTTTAGTGAACAATTGTGTGGTTTGCAGTTTCAGATAGTTTACTTCCTTTGTCTATGAACATAGTGTGGTTTCATTCTTATAGCTTTAGGTTTGTTTCATCTTAGTACATCATCCATGTCACAAATTAATCAAGATCATCCTCATACTTGACCAAGTCACCTTTAATTTCCTAGAAGTGTGATTTACCTTCCTGCAAATGTGATTTACTTTCATGCAAGAGTGATTTACTTTTATGCAAGTGTGATTTACTTTCCTGTAAGAGTGATTTACATTCCTGCAAGAGTGATTTACTTTTCCACAATTGTGATTTACTTTCCCACAAAGTGATTTATTGCTCCACAAGAGTGATTTATTTTCCTACAAGAGTAATTTAGTTTCTCGCAAGTGTGACATTTAATTTCCCTCAAAGTGTGTTTTCATTCTTTCAAGTGTGGATTTGATGACAAGAAGTAGTTTATCTTGGTGACTTGATAGATCATCTTTATATATTTTCTTGTGACATTCATTTAGAAGTACTACAACTCATTGACAATTACAACATTATACTTTCATATATGGTGCATGACAATTCGTAATTTTAATATGACCTCAGATTGATAATTAAATGCACAAATATTCGGTTTCTTACTAATTCAATTAGGAAGTAATTGAAAAGTACACCAGTGGTTGTAAGAAATTAGTACAAATATGGATTTTGGTTGCTAATAACAAAATCTTGGTGATCCATTTTTTAATTTTCTTTTCAACTTGGGAAGCACCACTTTGCAAATCTCTTTAGGTGAATCTTGTAATGCAAATGGTATCTAAGAAAATTGAATTTTAGATAGGTTGAATCTGTTGGGCCCTTTATTTTTGGGAAAAGTTCCATTGCCTAATCAAAAGATGATGTGCAGTGGAAGGATTCAAACATGTCACATGCCAGTTGGAGGATTACGAGTAGTGGAAATGGTTAGAATCAATACAAGCTAACTGAAAGTGTAAAAGTAGAAGAAGCATTCAAAAGCACCATGCATCAGTTGGAAAAGCAGTGAGAAGCATCATATACCAATAGAAAGATGAGAAGATAATGAAAGAAAGAATCCAGGAAGTGGTAGAGGAAAAAGTATAACTAATAAGGCAAGGCGAAGAGGAAGAGGTTACCAAATGGATAGGAGAGATATACTATCATTACTATTGGGATTAAGTTGTCACAGTCATAATGTTATATTGTAATGGTCCTTGTTGATATTACTATGCTTGCGTAGTAGGGTTTGGGTATGTAATGGGTATTCGGGATTAGATCTCATCGCACTATTTATTGCATGGGAAATATACTTATTGTATGACAGTTGATGGAGATGTTTCTAATATAATGGATTGTTTTGGGCCCCAAAAAATATTTTTCTTATTGTTATGTTATGATGTCAATGGATCCATGACTTTGTTGTGTAAACTACTTTCTTTATGTCTATTTAGTATTCGATCGTTTCCGATGTGAATCTTTAAATGATAATATATGAATCTATGGGGTGCTAAGTTAGACCTGACGTTGCATTATCTTTAACTCACTTCACCACATACATCTCGGTTATGCTTTGGGTAAGGCTTCCTTCCATTGCAGAAGTTTGAATATACCAATGTACCTAGACTACAACGGTGCCTTTGTTGGTAACCTACAAGAACTCTCATCTCGATCTTGCATCAAAAAATGGTTCCATAGTTGGGACCTAATATTTAAAGCGAGTTCTTAGAGGATGCCTCATCATATTTACAAATCTGATGTTGAGAATTGGTGGGAAAGAAAGTGTGACACGTTCACTCAGTAGGAAGCTGTGTTGCGACACAAAATATTTAGAGTTGTAAAAAGAATTGTTTTCTATTCAGAGCCTAGTACTGACTGGTACGAGAAATTTTGTATTAGATTCTCTGAAGAAATATTTCAGTGGTCAGATCGATTGCAAGAATCCACATAATTAAAATATCGGGTTAAAATGAGGTATAATTTGATGGTGGAAGGCTTAGCCACTATGCATCGTCTAGATCATTAGGTCTCTTGTGCTGTAGAATTTTGGGTGCAGACTTTTCTGGTGTTTTACATTATTGAATTTTTTTCAAAGAATCATCAAGCCTTCTCAAAGGCTCAAGCAATATTTAGATAAGGAGCTAGAGAAATATTGTTGCGGGAAATCCCTCTATGGATCAAGGTTTTATTAGTAGAAGAAGGAATGTTGCATGTTCTTTCAGCTGATATGGAAGTGTAAAACCTTTCACTCAAGGGATGGTGTTTTATCAAGGGTTCATGAGTTAGGTTAAGGAATATTTTCAGTGAGATATGGGGGGTCATCCAGAGAAAAGTGCAAGGGAAGAACAAGCTCAGAGGAGGGATTATATTATTGAAAAGAGGTGGTGGAAATAGATGAGAAAAGTGATGAAGAGGTATGATCAATCGTGGAAGGAGATAATATTTGAGAGTAGTCATAGAAAGGAGTTAGAAGAGTTATAGGATTTGTAGAGACAAGGAAGGATTCCCAGTCGATGGTTGAAGGAAAGATTTGTTGAAAGAGGAGAAGGTTATAAAAGAAACAAACAATAGAAGGGAAGTTCCAAAGAGATGGATGAAAGAGTAAGGATATATGCCACCAATGAAGAATAATACTCAGTTAGAACCCTTGAGGAAGTAACGGGAGAATCATAATTGGTAGCACCAGAGGATGTCTTATTACATCACGAGATAAATGCAACACTGAAATTGAAAGAGACCCCCAGATCAAAGGATTTCATTCTGGAGGTAGAGAAACCATCCCTGAATCACCCATTACCCCAAATCCATCTACAAATATGGTAAATTCTATAAAACACCCTTCTACAAATCTTGTTATTCCTAACCCTTAAAGTTCAACAAGTTTGAATAGTAGTAGTAGTGTAAGTGTGGCAATTTTTTTAGTTGTATCGCAACCATGAAATTCGGGGCTCATTTTAGTAGAGTTTTTGAATCCCTCGATGGAAAATAAACATGAAGGATCCCTCAACCGATACCCTGAGTTTTGGGGTAAAGGCGAAGAGGATGTGGAACACCGCTGTTTTCTATTCGAATCCATCTGGAGGTATTGTAGAACTCTCGATGAAA
>JASDQU010753577.1:15883-37148 GCA_032191745.1 Picea mariana | reverse complement strand
ATTGTTTCTGCATAACTTTTTGGATTTGTTTCTTGCTTTGTTGTTTTGGATCTTGATGCCTTTTCTGTTTTATTGTATCCAGGTCCAAACTTGTCAAGATAAGATTTTTGACTGCTAATAATGTCATCCAAAACTTTTGGGCTATTCTGCATATTTTTCTTTTGAATATCCTTTCTTAGTGTGACAATCTCTGCTTCCAGGTTTCCAATGATCCCGTCCTTTCCTTCTAGTTGTTATTTGAGTGCTTATTCAATTTGAACCTTCAATTTTGTAATCATTTTTTCTAGTTCTTGAGTGTCTTTTTTCTTATCTAGTCCTGCTTGTAGTTTCTTGTTTTTCTTCTTTTCTCTTCTGATAACTTCTATGGCACTCATTAATTCTTCTCAGAAGTCAACTTCTGCCTCTTCAATTTCTTCTTCATATGCTTCTTCATATTCTTCTCCGAAGTCTTGTTTATCAGAGTCTTCTACTGCCATGAATAGAACTCTCCCTGTTTCACTATCACTAACTTCATCTTCATCTGATGATGAGATGTCTTCTTTGGTGCAAAAGTTTTTCTTGAAAACTTTGTTTGTAGTTCTTTTACCTTTATATGTTTGTCTGCCTTTTGAGTAACCTTCATCATTTCTCTTTTTCTTATGAGGACATTTGTTAGAAAAATGACCAATACCATCATAATTAAAACAAATTAAAGGAAGCTTACCTATGTACCTACCATTGATTCCCTTGTTCAGCCTTTTGACGAAGTTTGCCACTTCTTCATCATCTTCTGAGATGTCGTTGCTGCTGCTGCTATATTCTTCTTGTTCCTTTTTCTTTTTCTTTGATCTTTTGGATGCTTTGAAGGATGCTTCTTTTACATCTGAATTTTCCTATTCAGCTCTCATCTCATATGTTGTGAAGATTCCATGCAGTTCGTCCATGCTTATTGAGTTTAGATCTGATATTTCTTCTAGTGCTGATATCTTAAGGTTGAATCTCATAGGAAGAGATCTTAGTACCTTTTGAACAATTACAGATTCTTCGATTTCTTCTCCCAATCCTATGATTGCATTCACTATTTCATTGAATCGTAAGAAGTAGGCTGCGATATCTTCATCTTCCTTCATTTTTAGTTGTTCGAATTGACCTCTGCAAGTTTGAAGCTTTATTGTTTTGACTTTTGAATCTCCTTCATAAATATTTCGAAGCTTTTCCAAAATCTCTTTAGTAGATTTATAGTGTGCAACTTTGGTGAATACCATATCACTGAGACCATTCAAAAGTGCATTTATGGCTTTGGAATTATTCTCACCAAGTTTCACTGCTTTGTCATTTGTTGGTGGAACTGCTGGTGCTGTGTATCCATCTACAATTGATTGCCAAACTTGAAATCCCTGTGCACATATATATGCCTTTATCCATATGCTCCAAAAATCATACTTTTGTCCATCAAACTGTGGTATTAATTTTTTATATGAGTTGGTACTCTCCATGATCTGCCTTTCAGTGGTTAAACTAATTTCTGAAGGAACCTGTTCTGATACCAATTGTTGGATTACTGAGAGGGGGGGGAGAATCAGTAATAACGTAATTATAATCCTTTTTCTTCAAATGTTATATCAATGTAGAATTATTATCCAATAATGAGCAGTAATAAATAAACAATCACACACATACATAGTACACCAGTGTTTTACGTGGAAACCCAAATCAGGAGAAAACCACGGAATTCTTTTTCTTATATGTCTTGAAGAATTAAATTCATTGGAAGCACCAACTTCCTTTGCTTTCTAGCTGCAACTGGAAGGAGGATCCAACCCCCTTTTTTCATCTGGCTACAACCCGAGGGAAGCTCCAACTCCCCAAATCTCTGGCTAAAACTAGAAGGAGGCTACAAACCCCAATGTTCTCTAGCTACAACCGGAAGGTGGCTACAACCACCTGTCCTTGCCCCATCCTGCCACCATGAAGTAGAAGTAGAATGATGGAACCACTGTCAACTATCACTGTGAGATATACCGTTGTAAACCTGTATCAATAAATCTGAACCATGCATCAACCATGCATCAACCTGTACCTCAACCTGTAATCAAACTGTACCAAAAACAAGTGCATCAACCATGCACCAACCTGTGATCAACATGTACCATAAACAAGTGCATCAACCATGCACCAATCTGTAATCAACCTGTACCATAAACAGGTGCATCAACCATGCACCAACCTGTAATCAACCTATACCATAAACAAGTTCATCCAACCATGTACCAAGTATGTACCAATCATGTGTCAACTACTCATCAACTATGACTCATAAATGTGTACCAACATCATCAACTATACACCTCATGTATGTGCGCCAACTCATCAACTACTTGTCTCAACCATGTACTCAACATGTACCTCAACCAAAATCCCTCATCAATTTCATCATCCAAATATGATTTGTAGCTCTGTAATAGACCTGGTGTATATGATCACATTCCTACAAACCTTTCTTAACTTTAAAAACAATAGACTAGCATTTTCATCAAACTTTTCTTTAGTCTCACATGCCTAGTTTTGGATTAGTCAACAACCCTAACTTGAAGTAATCATAACTTTGAACCTGTAATGTATAAAGATCTGAAACTAATACAATATGTTCTTTAGTGTGTTTTATGGAAATTCTCTAAGTGACACTACTTGGAACCTCTCAGAAAAGTAGTTATAGGAAAAAAGGCATACCTTGGTTAATTCTGGATTATTCTAGAGAGCGACCTTGTAGACCGTGCCCCACACAAAATATTTGATGAAATGATAGGAAACTATTACACATAATACTAAAGACTGTAACCTAACCAACACATTTTGTCTCACTTAATTTGGATTTGTTATGAATAAGTTATGACGTTTTTACCCGAAACACCTGATTTTGACTAGTTTCAGGATGGGCCACAAACCCTATTTTCAACATAGCGTAACTCCCAAAATACAATGACCAACAAGTGAAATTTTTAACCATAGATACTTGGATATGTTTTCTCACTTGCATAGCAATTTCAGGATCTGAATCATTATAGAAAAAAATTTATAGCGAAAATGGTGAGATGACCTGAAAATAACATACCTTAGAAAGCACCATCAAAAGAATTTATCCTTCCTTGCATTTCGGCCTTTGCTTCTTCACTTTCCTCAGAATTTAGGCTTAGATATAATTTGTATACCTTAGAGACCTATATATATTCAATATTCTCAAGTGTGATTCAAATGGGAGAGCCTTGCCTCTTACTTATACTCTCCAAGTAGCTTCCTTAAAAATATCTTCTAGGTCACTTGGCCCCACTTTCCTTATTTTAGGGGTGGGTCCACTTCTAATTTCTCCAGTAAAATTATTATTGAAATAATTTATTTTGTATTCACTTTGAATTATAATACACTCATCACTCCACTTTATAATTTACCTTTTAAAATCTCTTAGACCACTTTGATTACTTTGACCTTTTGGGGCTTCTAGATGACATATGAGGGTCCTCCAACTTCGTAAGGCCATAACTCTCAAACCGTGAGGAGTTATGTGACATTCTACATACCACCAGAAATGGAATGACATGTAATATCCATATAGAATAGTATTCTCTGAAAATATATCATAAATCATACCGTTACCCATCAAACAAACTTGGGTCCATTACCCAAACCTGGGGTCTCCAACTTCTCATGGACATAACTCTCTAACCGTGAGGAATTATGTGACGTTCCACATACCACCGAAAATGACATGACAAGAACTATCCATATAGAATATTTTACCTGAATAATTCACTTTCCTTCATCTCATTATTCCACAATTAATCATGGGTTCTCTTACTCCAAAAAGCGTCTTTTCGTGAGGGCTTTCACCATAAGGGGACCACTTTGGAGTTCATCCATATTTACTTCTTATCAACCATGACAATGAAATAATGATTCATATTTACATCAAACACTATTGGCTCCATTACCCAAACCTTTTTTTCTACGGGTCTTTCTTCAAGGGTTGACATCAATGACAACCAACCTTAATCAACAATAAGGGCGGACTCAAACTTGGTAGAAAATTCCCTTGGACAACAAAACGACAAATGATGAAACTCAGGCAGCATGGTATTGACATAAGTTCATGATGCAGGAGGCAACAAAAACTCTCCATATGTTTGTAAGAATAACCAAACGGAGGAGGACACAACTCTATGTAGTGCTAAAAACATCCTAAGGTCATATTAAATACCTGAGCTTGATGAACACACAAAAGGATGTGCTTTGTCCAAGGGTGACTCATTGTGCTGCCAAAAAGAAAATACTTTCCCCTTCCTCTTTTTGGGGTATATTTAGTTTTTTTGTCTTTTTCAATAATTTTTGGGAAGCTTGAAAAAGAATAAAAGAATGATACATTACAAAGGAGGAACGAGTGTCACTAATATACTAGTTCCAAGCACAAGGAACACACTAATGTTCAGATCAAGAAAACATATGCAGGAAAAGGACACTCTGAAAATCCCTCCATGGGTCAATGTGTCAAGACGCAGAGGAAAAAGTGCTACAAGGCTTGCATATAAGGCATGCTTCAAATGGTTCAGTTGAGGGCAACATGGAGCTGACCTTAGGCCAAAGACACAGGAATGCAAATGTGATTAACAAGACATAATGATAACGTCCTTCGATGTGATTTAACGAGCCTAGAAAAGGTAAGCTCGACGGTTTTTCATTTTTAGAGAGTCTAAAAAAATGTAAAAGGAGACTCCACTGGGGTACCATTTTTCAAAGGTAGTCTAGTCGGTTCAAAAAAGGGGTAAACTAGCACCGAAAATACGTCTATTCAAAACCATTTTAACGAGTGTGACAAAGACAAGATAACTTGACATTTTTTTCATATTTAAGGAGTCTGAAAAAAGCTTAACCATGGACTCTGTATGAGATGTTCTTCTGGACCATTTTAACGATTTTGAAGGAACAAGATCACTTGATGATCTTTTCAATTTTAGGGAGTCTGAAAAGAGCTTAACTATGGACTCCATGGGTGTAACGAACCCCTCGACCATCCAGAGGCTGGGGTACGTCACTCCAAAGCAACCACTCATGATCTGACGCCAGTCGGTAACATTCCCAACCATCAGGCCGGGACATGCTACTCCAGGGAACATCTTTCGTTCCCATACTGTGGAACATACAATAGCATACCCAGTAGTCAACTAAGCAATGCCACCTAAATTTACTCTTTAGACTGCATGCAACTAAAACATATACATATAACACACTCGCAGAAGCTTTACATCTAACATAAACAAACGATTACTATCTGTAACATGAATTTTATATTACAAATAACAATAATTACCGATACTCATCGTTTACAGGAAATTACCCATAAGCACACAAGCATTCATAGTCACATATATGATAAAATTGTAACATGGGCATGTAAATAACAAAACAACATATCCATATATAATACAATTGGTACTTATCTTAGAAAGGTTGTCACCAACTTCTTACAGAACATCCACGAACCTCCCAGCCATAGATTACACTGTTCATCACTCTCAACAGTGAATCACCCCTGAGATGGGACTGAACTCCACCCAGGGTAAAGGGATTCCTATCTAGGCTAAGGCTCATGGACAACAGGAAAGACTCTATCTCAAGTGCTCACTCAACTAAAAAAATACAACCTCTCATTACCCACATGCCTGTCCCACCCAAGGAAGTGTGCCCCTTCTCTACTCAATAGTCCCTCGGCTGCCCCACTTCCCTTCCAGGGCTTCAGCAACAGGCTGGACCGGAAGTCTCAAAGTGTTGTAGCTGCAGTTTAGCACCAATGGAAATCAATCCCCAGCAATTCTCTCACCTAGAGAACTGCTCACGGGCCTGACAACCCGCTTCTTCAATCCCGCTCCAATATAACCAGGTACACCAATCAAAAGGGACGGGGAAAAAGGTTTCAGAAAGGTGGAATGGTTGTCTCAAGGATAATAAAATGTATGAGTAAAATGGTCATTGAGTCATTGACTGGATAACTGAGTATGTTTTTGGAATCACTCTGAACTCTCTATCAAAAATGATGGTCAGTCCAATGGTTCCCCCCCTCTCTCTTTGTTTTTCGTTCGTAAGGTATTCCTCCCGAATAATCCCCCCTGAGCTAATTTTTCCCACAATATGAATGCATGTCCCCAACTTGACACTTGTCATATTGGAAGTTACTTTTGTCCACTTGTCCCCAAATTTAGAACTTAGGATAAAATTATCCATACTTTATGTTCTGGAATATTAATATAATATTCCCTTGATTTTTGACCCTCCCTTTCCCTAACTGGTGAAGTTCAGTCCCCCATCTCTTTTATCATGGTCGGTATGCGCACAGTGATGTATTTTATATTAATCACGAGTCATGTACAAAGTAGGTGCATTGGCCCTTGACATCCAGGCGTTTTGTCCTAATACCAAAACATAATCATTTCAGCTTATAATACTGGCTCACAAGCCTATAATGCATATTTTATACACAAAGGTTAGCTAACCTTAATATTGCATGCACTTAGTTACTTTGCGTTGTATACTCTGTCTTTAGGGTTGCGCGCACTTTAGTTACTGCATGCGGTATTCAAAAATGTGTACATTACATCCCTTTACTGTGCAGTATATGTGCACACCATGCCATGAAAGGTGTATTACAAAAATGATGTCTAAACAGCTCACTAGCTTAAATATACTTGGATTATATTTACATTTGGGTTCGACCGAGGGATATTACAATCCCCTCCCCTTATTTATGCACTGTCCTTAGTGCATCATGTACCCATATACAACAAAATTCTCAAAATTCTTCAAAAAGATGTGGTTACCTTGCCCGCATTGCATCCTCATTCTCCCAAGTAGCGTCTTCAGGTCTGTACCAGGTCCATTGGACCTTTATAATCCCTATGGCTCGATTTCGGAGTTGTTTGATTTTTTGATCCAGGATGCACACCGGATGCACTTGGAAAGCGCCTTCTTGCTCCACCTGGATAAAATTCCAATCAATTACATGATTAGCATCGGGTATATATTTCTTTAGCAATGATACATGGAATACATTATGCATAGACATAGATGCAGGAAATGCAATCATATAAGCAACTGGACCAATCCTCTCTAGGAATTCAAATGGTCCACAAAATCTGGCTGCTAACTTGGCGCAGCTTCCCAGCTTCAGGGAGCTCCTGTTAGCTTTCACTTTTAGGAAAACATGATCACCCACTTTGAATTCTCTATGGATTCTGTTTTTATCAGCATAACTTTTCTGTCTATCTTGGGAAGCTTTCAAATTCTACTTAATTTTTAACATTTGGTCCTCCATCTCCTTGAGAAATTATGGCCCAACTACTATGCTATCAGCGGGGTTATCCCATCTTACTAGAGTATTTCACCTCCTTCCATAAAGTTCTTCAAACGGGCTCATTTTCAATGATGCATGATACCCATTGTTATAAGCGAATTCTACCAAGTGTAGGTAGTCTTCCCATTTTGATGGTTTATCCATCACATACATTCTCAACATATCTTCTATCACCCTATTCACTCTTTTTGTCTGTCCATCAGACTCGAGATGATAAGTTGTACTAAAGTTCAAATTCATTCTGAATCCTTTGAACAATCCTTTTCATAAATTCGAGGTGAATTTCGGGTCTTTGTCAAATACAATCATTTTAGGAATTCCATGCAATCGTGCCACTTCCTTCATGAAAATATCAATGACATCGACTGCCTTGTGAGTATTTTTTAGTGCAATGAAATGGGAAGATTTTGTAAGCTTGTACACCACTACCATAATCAAATCATGTATCTTGCCTGTTCTAGGCAATCCCGTAAAACAATCCATTGTCACCACTTCCCACTTCCATTCAGGAATGGGAAAAGGTTGTAACAATCCTGTTGGGTGCCTATTGTCTATTTTAACTTTCTGGCATTCCATACACCTAGCGATGTATTCTACAATTTCTCTCTTCATACCTGGCCAAAAGTATTGGCTCTTGACCACTGTTATGGTTTTCTGATATCTAGGATACCCGGCATAAGGATTATTATGCATCTCATGCAAAATTATACATTTCAAGTCCTGGACATTTGGTATAAAAATTATGTTCTTGTGCAACAGTATTCCATCTACTCCCAACTTATAACTATCCATATTCTGTGGTGTCTTACCTTGCTGTAGCATTGCTACCAATTCTCTGTAATGCAGATCTGTATTTGTAGCCTCCAGAATTTTTCTTTTAACATCAGTCCGGTACATGTTGATGGTTGTAGCATGAAGCTCATGCACCTTCCTATTGAGTGCATCAACCACTTTATTTTCTTTCCCTTTGATATGATTTATATCAAAGTTATATTCGCTTAGAACTTCTAACCATCTGCTTTGTCTAGCATTTAGATTTGGCTGATCAAATAAATATTTCAAGCCATTGTGGTCTGTTCTTAACTCAAACATTTTTCCCATGACGTAATGTCTCCATTTCCTTAGGGCATACACTATGGCTTCCAACTCCAAATCATGAGTGGCATAGTTTCTTTCATTCTCTTTTAACTTCCTTGATTCATAACATATCATGAATACATTTTGACTGAGGACTCCACCCAGTCCTTCATTACATGCATATGTGCACACAATGAAATCTTCATTTGGGTATGCAATCCTTAGTATTGGATCACTTGTCAATAATTGTTTCAAATGTTGGAAACTCCTTTCACAGTTCGTTTTCCACTGAAACTTCATACCTTTCCTTTGCAAGGAAGTTATTGGGTGTGCTATCTTCTAGAATCCTCCAATGAATCTCCTGTAATAACCTGCAAGACCCATTAAAGATCTGACCTTTGTCACATTATTTAGTGTTGACCATTCTCTAATGGCTTCTACCTTCTCAGGGTCCACTGCTATCCCATCTTTTGAGATGATATGCCCCAAATAATGAATTTGTTTCTGATAAAATGAGCACTTGCTCAATTTGGCATACAACTGATTTTCCCTTAATACTTGCAACACCATCCTCAAATTATTTTTATTCTCTTCCTTTGACTTGGAATATATAAGAATGTCATCCAAAAAGACAATGAAAAACTTGTCCAAATACTCTCGGAAAACACCATTCATTAAGCACATGAAAACAGCTGGTGCATTTGACAATCCAAATGGTACCACTGCGAACTGATAATGACCATACCTTGTCCTGAAGGCGGTCTTGCTAATATATTCTTCTTTAATTCTTACCTGATGGTATCCTTATCTGAGATCTATCTTTGAAAATATCCTTGCATCCTTCAATTGATCAAAGAGATCATCAATCCTTGGTAGAGGATATTTGTTCTTAACAGTCACTTTATTCAATTGTCTAAAGTCAATGCACAATCTTAACATTCCATATTTATTTTTTACAAACAAGATTGGGGCACCCTAAGGTGATACACTTGGGCGTATATACCCCTTCTTCAGAAGTTCTTCAAGCTGCATTTGCAACTCCTTCAATTTTGGTGTACTCATCCTGTAAGGAGTCTTTGATATTGGTGTTGCTCCAGGCATCAAATCTATAGAGAAATCAATGTCTCTCCTTGGGGGTAGTCCTGGTACTTCCTTGAATACATCTTCAAATTCTTTCAGGATTGGATAATCCTCCAAATTTGGCACCTTGTCTTTAGGTGTCTCCTCCATATGAGCTGCAAATATTTGAAATCCTCTTCTATAACATTTCTTCAACTGTAATGATGAAATTTCTCTAACAGTTATTGCCCTGGGAATTCCCTGCACTTTCCTTTGGTTCCCTTCTTCATCCAAGCAAGTGAATGCCTTGTTATGACAATCCAATAGAGCATGATGTGGGTCCAACCAATCCATCACAATTAAAAAGTCATAGGAACGTAAGGGTAAGATGTTCAAATCTGCCCTGGTATTTAGTCCATTCATGTCTATGAGGCAAGACTTAACCATCTCATTAACTTTTCTCCTGGCTCCTTAACCATAACATAGGATATACATGGTTCACCCCCAACCTGGGGCTACATCCACGAACTCTTCTTCTATTTATTATGTTCAGTCAGTCATCTACATGCACAAAGCCACAAGATGCTACTCCGCATAGGACAAGACATCTACGCGCACCTCGCCAGATCCGCCTTCCCTGAGTTAGGTTACATCACAAAGCCCTCTTACAATCTACACAAGCTTCTTACATCCACTTGCACTTAGATCTGTAAGTTCTTAACACATAGCATGAACAAATCATTCACAACTATTCCCACTTAGCACATTAGCCTTCACTTGACCTTAGCACCTAACATCACACCACACCACACCGCTTATTTACATCACCTAGATTTCTATTTATACATTAACAAATGGGCCTAAAAATGGGTAAACCCATGGGATGACATCCCCATACCTATTACATAAGCCCAAAACCAAAAAATCCCTAAAAAGGGGCCAATATTCTATGATATCTTCTTTGACTTGCGCTCCACCTTTGACAGCCTGTCGATGTCCCAAAATAGGTCAAACCTGACCAAGGATCTCCAAAAATTGGTCAAGGGCCAATAGGCCCCCAACACTCACCTGTGACTTGTCCCGAGCCACTCTGCTTTGGTTAGTTCTACCTCAAAAGCCTCAATATTGGCTCGAGCTGCTTCAACCTGTTGCTACGTCAAGGCTTCTTGCTCGACAAACTCCTGAAGAACTGCCTTGTTCACAGGTCCTTCCAAGCGTTGCTCAACTCTAGTGACTACTTTCTCTAGTTCTTCTCCTCGTCCTTCAATCTCCTCAAATAGTTGACAAGCTACATCTTGGAATAGCTAGAGCCTCTGAGTCACTTCCATGACTTTTATCTGTATGGAATAGACTTGTTGTTGAACAGTGCGATGTTCCTATGACCTTTTCATTCTTTCGACTACAGAGAAGAGATTCAACTATGCTTGTAGCGTTGTTGCTTGTTGCTTTGCCTCCTGGAGTTGGGACTCCAGTGTCTTTAGTTCAGGTCCTTCAGTAAGTCATTCATAAGTCTGTGCACTATGATCACTGAGTTGTTTACATTCCATGGCAAAGGTCTTGATTCTCTCAACTATGCTTCGAGCAGTTGCTTCTCTTTGATCTTGCACATCCTGTAGAGTGTTTAGCACTGAATGTAGCTGTATATATGTTATTCTTTGTTGAAGCTGTTGAATGGCTTCAACGAGCTTCGCTACTTGATGCTCTATTGGGTCTTCCTCCTTTTTATCTAAGCTCGTCACAGAGTGGAGTGCTTTGTTGACTACTTCTTATACTAAAAAGATTCTCGGTGAGCAATTGTTCCTTCTCTCACTAGATTTGTGCTTTCTCTTCTTCAAATTTTGACTGGAGGGCAACCTTCACCTACTACGCAATCCTATTTTTCTCTACCACTTCTTCTTGTGCTTGTTTCAGGGCCACCATGGCCTATTCCTTTTCTTCTTGGGCACGACGAAGGCAAGCTTCGGTCACATCGGCTATTCTATAGAATTGGGTAGGCTTGTATCCCAAATCTGGTTCTTCTAATGGTGGGGGCACAGTGGAAACTGCATGGCTGGAGTGAAGGGCTTGCTGAAATCCTCTCAGCTCTGTCTCAATTCTGTCATGCATGACTTCTTGTTTGGATTCGCTATTCTGGAAAATGTCCTGCGAGGCATCTAATACAACTGTGATGATGAAGTCGAAGTCATAGAGCGTGAGTGCAGTCTGCAACTTGGTCTTACTAGCTCTGGATTTCTTCCACGAGGTAGGTTTCGTGGGAGAAACCTTTCTTTTCTTAGATGGATCAGTCTCATCAACGAGATCCCTAGGTGATTTTACTTCACCTTGCTTCTGTTGATATTCTTTCCCATTGTTCTCTTATTTATCTACTTCTTCGTTACCTCCTCCTCCAGGTGATTATGAAGTAGTTTCTTTTGATGCACTGCTCAGGTTCTATACCTCTTCTATCTTCTTCTTCTGTTGATTCTAGGTGTGTCATGTGCTTCGCGAGTGGCCTCCAATCTTATGATTTGTTTGGGATCAGACAATTCAGCAAGGTCAATAGGGATAAGGAGCTCTACAGGCCAATCCTTAGTTATCTCTTCTAGGTCCTCTTCTGTGAGCTTATAGTATGAATGAATTTCTTCTTTACTCTCGTCTGTACGCGCAGTGATATAAGTAAAATGTTGATCTGTGTAGAACTTCATAAGGGGCTTGAACCGGTGTAGAATGTTTGGTGTCATATGAGGGACAACTTTGATGGCCCTCTTTAACTGGAGACAGTAGGTATGGAATACTGTGTTCGACTGCCAATGTTTTCCCATATCGCTCGAATACTAGAGTGTGGTGAAATTCGCAGCAAGCAGCTCGAACAACTCAATGTCAGGGAAGGTCACACCTTTCGGCATCTCCCAAGATGTAAACATGATGAGGATCAGTAGCTAGCTAAAGTGGAACTCATAGTCCTGATTGTGAGCTTCATGAAAATCCAATTCTAACTGCTTGACTAAGTACTTTGCCCAATTCATCGGTATTCCTTCTACGCATTTCCCAGCGTGGTAAACAACAAACCCTGTGACCTGTGTAGGTCTGTTCTTTCTCACTAGCATCCCTGCGATCAGCTGGAAGGCCAGGCGCACTGCACCATTATGGATGGAGGCTACCTTGTAGCCTTGTGTCCACTTTTCTACATTGCCATAGGTATCCTTAACCCTTTGTGCCAGGGCACGATTTGCAGCCTTCCTTGGGTAGATGTCTTGTGGGTCTGGTCCCTGCATGCTCAATCCAATGATCCTATGGATCAACGTTGGGTCAATGGTGATGAGTCTCTATAGCCATAGATATTCGCCATGGTATCACAACAACAGGAGCTTAATGCACACGTTAACTTCTTGGTGCCTTCCAAAATGTGGTATCTTCATTACGTTCAGGATAATGGACTGTGCGAGGTTCATAGTCCATGGTTGGGGGATTATCCTCGAGTTCTTCCCCTTCATCCTAGTCAAGTACTTGTGAGGGGAGAGTATGTTGTGGTTCTTGCAATCCCATAGGTTGAAGTCAATAAATTTTAATGTCATGATCTTGTCTAGCTGGGTTTAAACTACATGTATCCCCATAGGGAGGTACGTAGTAACCAGGGTATAATCGAAGTCCCTGGGGACACTGTCACGAATCACTGAGCTGACCAGGGGCGGGATGTATATGGTTAGGATAGATGGGATCAACTGCACATTCAAAAAGTCATTTCGGTGCTTGGTTCTTTTCTTCGTTGCAGCTCAGCATGGTCTAGATCTGCGAGCAGTCGACGGAGAGGCTTGCACTCTTCTCGTCGATGAAGCTTGAATCCCTGCAAACATTACTTTTTCAGCCATTAGATCGATTAATACTTTGTCTACACACTTTTCAACTGTGTTGATTTTTTCAAACATGCACGCTCTCGATCAGATAACTCAGGTCGATGAATGCTCAATGTAATAGAACAGGTGTCGATCTTAGTAAACATAGTGTGGTATAAATGAGTTATTTTGTTGGCTCGGATACAATTCACGAAAGTGTTCTCGGTGAAACAATCGATGGATTAAGTAGAAAGCGAGGTAACAAACCTCTCCTGTGGGAGAGAAGCCTTCATCAATGAAATTATGTCTGTTACGGTGAGGTCCCAACGGTCTGATGGTGAGCTTTTTTGTCATAATTGTATTTCTAACCATTCGGGAGAGTTGGTCTAATGGTCATAATTCCTCCAATGGTCATATTGCTCCACCATGGCGAAGTGGCACTTGGCGTTGTTCTAATATCCTGACGAAGTTCCATTTTTTCAAACCTACCTTGTACGAAGTCTCCTCCAGAACCTCCTACAACTTTTCTAGATTTGCTCTCTTCTTGCTGAGCTTTCTAGATTTTTTCCTTGTGATATGCATTACTAGGTTCCCCTTCCCATTCTGATTCTTATCTATACGTAACATAGGAACTTCACACTATTGATATTCTTTCATAGGGTTAGAGAGTAGTACTTCTTCTCTGTCTAAGGTAGGTGCTCTGCTCTTCTATACAAACATATATTGTAAGTCTTCCTGGGTTCTTTCATCTTTGACATCCGGATAGTTGGTCCTAAATAGCTTCGAGTGGTCCTCTTGTTATTTTAGTAAATGTGCTATCCTCTTCGTCATGAAGTCTCTTAGTTATTTCTTCTTTTGTTCTAGGGATTCCTCTTCTTTTCTTCTGGTTCGATCCTTTTCAATCCAAGTTTTTCCTAGTAACATAACAAATGGGGCGTTGATCTCAATAAATTTAACAACCTCAAAATATTCCTCTATCGAAGTTCCATGAGAACTCATAGATATCTGGGTAATTCTTCCACATAGGGTTATCAACTTTCCTCTAAATGATCCTATTCCTTCTAATTAAGGACTTATAGAAGTCTCTCCTAAAATTTCCCAGGTTCTTTCTATCATGATATTCACCTGTGTTTCCTCATCCAGAACACAATCAATGTCGAAGTCTCCTATTCTTGTTTCTATGCACTCTTTTTCTTTGAATATCTCTGATATGTTGATATTTTTGTGATCATTCAGGGTTTCTTTCATTCATAGTAATATAGTCTCTAATTCTTTCTGGGGTTCTTCCATGGTCTTAGTTTCTTTGCCTTCCTCGGGGTTTTCTGGTCTCATGTTCATTCTTTCAAGCTTATCAATCATTCTAGGGCAATCCAAAACTTCATGGTCCATAGATTTACAACAAAGGAAAATAGGACCTCTACTAGGGAATTCCTTATCAAGATGTCTTGGTCTTCTACAACTATAGCAAAGAGTTAATCCTCTATTTCTCTTGAACAATCCCCAACCTTTCTTGTACTGCGCACTAGGATCACAGTAACTAACCTGCAAAAAATTTATTCTAGGATCCTGCATCCATTTGTTAGTCCAAACATTCTTTCTATGCATAGGAATAACATACCTTTCATTATTTCTATCAGATATATTCATATCAAATCTTCTTTCTTCTAACTGTTCCCTAGTTTTCAAGCTAGGAAAAAAATGATCAAACATACCTAGATCCATACTTTTGAAACAAAAATTTCCACTTATCTTACTTTTATCAAAGAACAAAGATTTCAGATATTACCTCTTTAATAAAAAAGTTTCACTGATCTTACCTCTTTTCTTTAGATTTTCCTCCTTTCTCAACACAGAGCTTGACAGTCAAGTAGAATATTGTGCACTAGGGCAACAGATCTACGCACAAAGATTTATCTTTTTTTCAGTTCCCAACAATCATAGTTTAAGTCCTGACAACGGAACCATTTGCTGGTACAGGGGTAGACCCAGGGTTCAACGCTTCAACAACACACCAAAAAAACCCTAACTACCGACCCTTTCGGCAACACCTACGAAGCAGATGAAGTCTCAACCGAGGTAGAGGCAGGGGTGGTTGCAATACTCTAGTGTATGCAACCTTAGCTGGGGCACAGATATGTGATTGTATCATCTTAACAGAGCACTTAGCAGTTATAGTTTATTAGTATTTAATCATTGTTTACAACACAAATAAACCCTAATTACAGAGTAGTGCAGTATTCATCCAGATATAATATATTTAAGCACTAAGCATATCAACACATATCATATCTAACATTCATTCACATCACTAAGCACTGAGATATCATATCATGTCTATGTAAGAATACATTACTACACTAAGCATTAACCATATGAATAATAAAACAATCACAATGCACAAAGCAACCATAACATAGGATATACATGGTTCACCCCTGGCCTAGGGCTACATCCACCAACTCTTTGTCTCTTTATTATCTTCAGTCAGTCATGTAAATGCACAGAGATAGAAGATCCTATTATGCATAGGACATGATATTTTCATGCACCTTGCCAGATCCTCCTTCCCCAAGTTAGGTTACAACAAAAATCCCTCTTACAATCTACACAAGCTTCTTACATCCACTTGCACTTAGCTCTACAAGTTCTTAACACATAGAATGCACAAAGAATTCACAACTATTCACACTTAGCACATTGGCCTTCACTTTCCCTTAGAACCTAGCATCACACCACACTTCACTGCTTACTTACATCACCTAGATTTCTATGTATACATTAACAAATGGGCCTAAACATGGGTAAACCCATGGGCTGACATCCCCATACCCGTTACATAATCCCAAAACCCAAAAATCCCTAAAAGGGGGCCGAGATTCTGCAATATTTGCTTCGAATTGCGCTCCACCTTCGACAACTTGTCGAAGTCCCAAAATAGGTCAAAAATGACCAATGATCTTCAAAACTTGGTCAAGGGACAACATGCACAAGTCATCCTGATCTCGCACAGGGTCAGGATTCCCAACCTTCAAGGCTGGAAGATGCCCAACTTTCAAGGTGGAGGGCCAACTTGTGTGGTTGGAGGATTCTTAGCCTTGCACTAGATGGCTAGTGTGTGCACATTAGATAGCTTAACCCTTGTGGTTATATTCTCAATCACCATGGGTTGGATGCCTAATGTTACAACCAAAAGGGATAGCTTTAGGGCTAGTTTCCCAATTATGTTTGAGGTGGATAGCTTCTTTATTCTGTGTGAGCTAGATGCCTAGTTCTATGTGAGCTAGATGAAGTCCTGTAATGATTGTTGTATCCCTTTCGTCACCTAAATGAGAAAAAGAGGGACAGTTACACGTCCAGTTGGGTTAGATAGATAGGACAAAAGTGAGTGCAAGATTTAGAAATATCAAGAACAATAAGAAAATAAACAACTAATCTAATAACAATTAAAGAAACTAAACTAATGTGCATAAGGGAAATAAAACAAAAGAAAGATTGATATTCATGCCACCAATGGATAGATTGTATTAGTGGGAAAACACCAAAGAGAAAGGGAGGCTTATGGGTCCCCTCTTCTTCCAAGGGAGGGCTCTTGAACCCCCAATGATTGATATCTTCTTACAAATAACAAACTAAAAGGAAATGGTGAAGAAATCCAAAGCTCATTCACTCAAGAGGTGATGTGAATGGCCCAATGAAATGATTCTTATATGCTCCAATTAGGAAAGAGGTTCCTTGTAGGAGAATAGAGGAAACATAACAATACAAATATATTCTTGGAAATATAGTGCACCCATGGCCTATTTTTATAGCAAAGCTTTGAGGCTTTATCCAACTGGTATTTAGGGTGAACAAGGGGCCCTTTAGGTCACCTCTAGGTATTTGACCAACCCCCCACTCAGATTTAGCTCGGATTTGGGGGTCAAATCAACTTGGGAGCTAAACCAGAAGTGGGTGGGAGGCTGAACAGAATCATTAATGCGTCGTTCTGAATTTTTTGCATCTTTTTGCATCCACATTCATGCATCGGGTGCATGTGCGCTTTTACGGAGTTTTCGACTGGTGCATGTGCACGCGCTTCCTTTGAATTCTGAGCACATGCTGATTTCATAATTGGTTGTATAGTTTTGGGCCTTTTGGAAATGAATTTTTTGGGACATGGATGAACTAATAGTTGTTTGGAGATGTTGGATTTATGCAACCATTTGCGGATGAAATTTTAGTGATTACAGATTCCCCCTGATGTATGAGGTTAGGAGCATACATATAGTCGAAAATACATCAATGTTTCTTCTAATGAGAGTATATTTGTAAGAAGGAGTGTTAAGGGGAGTTACAAGAGTGACCCATTGGATGGAAAGGGGAACCTGTAGGACCCAAACCCTTCACAAGGTGTGGAAAAAATAAAACTGTGTACAAACGAGGCAGGCATGCCCCATGCTCCTGTCATGTAACTCAGAAAATGTATGAGACACTAAATGAAACTATGTTGGTGTAGATGACTCGAGAACCCTCTGGGGTGAGTTGATAATGGAAGAGGAAAATTTTGATGGTGAAAAAACTCTAAAAAGAGGCGATGACACCTATGAGAAGTGTCCAGGATTCGCAGGTATTGATGGCCCAACAATTTTCAAAGGTCTTCGGAAAATATAAAAAAATTGCAATAGTTGCAAAGTAAGACCCGCCACAACATGAGAAAGTGTTGAATTTGAATGTTGTGGGGGTCAATGATAGCAGAGAGAAATGACGATTCTCTTTGTGCCATCCGAGACTCCTCATTGTGGAGGTAATGAGAATCAAGATATTGTCTCCCTTGTAGGAACTATGTTGATGTCAACAAAAAGGGAGACATGACTTCAAGAAGCGAAGGGATTCATGAAATCTACTGGAAAAGATCAGGAACTGATGAGGAACATGGAAGAAGTCAAGAAGTGGTGAGACTCAAGACTTCCCTTGGTTGGGGATATATGTAAAGGATTAGTGGAAGCAACCTGTGAAACTGACTCTAGCGTCAGGGGGACGACTAGGCTTGGGTAAATTGTGCCAGAGGCGTGACAAGATGGAAAAGTGAAGAGATTATAGGTGTATGAATTGCAATATAGTCAGGGTTTATGGATGATGTCAACAAGGGTAGGAGGTGAAAATTGCCCCAAACAAGGGTGACAGGGGTTTCTTTGACGGAAAAGGAAGGTCGCTAAAGGCGACAATAGAAAGCTATGTAAATGCAGGGAAAAAATGTTTTGTACAATTACCAAAGGAATAAAGAATAAGTTGGGATAAATGTGCAGATACAGAAATAGGTGCCCCAGTGCAAGATGGCTTGGCCGGTGAGGGCGCAAGTTGCATGGAAAACAGGTGGAGGGTGGGTGATCCGGATTATTTTCGGCACGAAATGAGATCGAAGATATAATAAAGAAATGCACAGAGATATCGCAGATATTCAATAATATAACAGAAATGTATCGGAAATTCAACCATAAACACATATATACAGTAATACATGATTTATATTAATGAAAGAAATGTATAGAGACTATAAAAATACAGAGTGGAAGACTCGCTAGAATGGTGGCAGCTTATCTCTGAGAAGAGATGTGACGGCTACTCTCATTCGCAAGAAGATGATTACAATGAGGCTTTGAAGGCCTTTTTACAATAAGCATGAATGCCAAAAACCCTAGACATCCAAAAACCTAACCCTGGGAGATGAAGCACCAAAAGTCATGTGGGCTCCGTTTGGGTAAGTTAGTACATCAACTTCCCGGGGCCGTAACTTTTGCATACAATCTACATTTTAGGCGTATGATAGCTCGTTGGAAAGGTATCATCGAGGAGATTCATTTTGGGGGCTCAATAATGCCTTCATCTATCATTGAGAACCTTGATCTCAAAAAACCTTCATTTAGGCCCTCAAAATGGCCCCAAAAGTTAAAACCTGCTAAAAATAGTAAATTGTCAAAATTGCCAGAAAGCTGTTTTGAGCCATTTGGAAAAGGTGGGTGGCCACCGATATCCACCTAGATCAGTGGGGGCCCCGTAGGTGGGTTTATGTATTAGGGAAATGAATGGAGGAAAATTTGTAGATGTAAAAAATGAGGGTGGGTGAAATGGAGGGTTAATGATACTACAGAGGTGAAACCAAATGGGAACCGTAATGAGATTGCCTAGGATTCCATTGTGGGGAAGCTAGCAAAATGAGGAGAAAGAGCATGCGGCTGATTCTTGGAAATGCAAAAAATATTGGGAATCCTAGCCCTGGGGGGTGAAAACAGCATGAGTGTCAAAGTCCCAGGGTGAACTATAAGTGGGACAACTCATGTGGGAGAGAGTGCTACTGGGTGATAGTACAGAAAATGTAGTGGAGGTGTGAGTACTTCAAAGCTAGGTGCGAGGGACCCTAGAGGAAAAGATGGAGGGTGTGACTGGGAAATGCAATTGATATTCAGAGGGAATGATTACATGTCAGTGTCGATGATATACCTGAAGGGGTAGCGCTGATGCATGATGACCAAGTAATTTCACACATGAACAATAACTGAAGATAAATAACATATAACAATAATTCAATAACTTATGAATATAAGAAGGCTTACCTGGGCAGGATGTGAGAAAAATATGTCCTCTGGGGATGAGGATGGATGGTAACCCTGAGAATGTTATTGTGTAGGGGGTGGGATCCTGATCCCGTGGCTGAAGATGGATCGGAAAACAGACGACCAGAGCTCCTATACTTGATCCTGGAAGTTTGGCAAAGGGACTATATATAGTTGTAGGGCCCACCATGCCACCTCATTTGTACCTGTTTTCTTAGTGAGTGGACGAGAGGTTTCAAAGGAGATTTGGAGATTCTAGGAGATCGATTCAACCGATTTAGGATCAACGAGTGCCAGGTTAGTGGTCATATCCTCCTGCATAGTAATTAGGAATTTTTTTTTGGGCAGGGTTGTATGGATGACTGTACAGGGGGATTTTGTGAGGGTGGGCCCCCCAGTGCGTGGGAGATCAAATGATTCATGTGCATGAGTCTGTGGATTTAATTGAGACAGTCGTGCATGGGGGCACCCGAATGGGGAAAACATGCACGCATTGGATGCGTGCCTGTTCAAAGAATAGCAACGCATGCATGCACGACTGTGTTCGTGACAGTTGTGCATGTGTGAGAAAATGTGTAGTGAACGAGCACGCTAGGATGCATGTCTGTGTGTGTTACAGGGAGCGCATGCGTATGCCCTTATATCGCCAAAATTTTTTCATGCATGCGCTACTGTGGGCTGAATAGGCGCGCATATGTGTGCGCCTGTGGGGAAAACAGTTGTGCCCTTGAGGAAAAGCTAAGGGGTGTAAAAAATTATCTTTTTTGGAGATTTTGGTGGTTTTATGGATTGTGATGTTTGATCAATGACTTGTATGTGTGGATGCAGGTGACCATTTGACGATGCCAGTCCACTGGAGGGAGAGGGATTGGGCACGCCTGAGAGAGGCGGTGAGAGATGAGGAGTCGGTTATACAGGGCCCTTTGGTAGCCTGTGGGTTGCTAAAGTGTTTTGAGTGTTCATTGGTGCAGGCAAAGGAGTACCTGCTGTAGTTCCTGATCTCAATGTGGAGCCCTAATATGTAGTGATTCATTGTGCGAGGTGAGCTTCTCACATTCTATGCGATAGAGGATGTGTATTTTTTGACTGAACTCCCTTTTCGAGGAACCCAACTACCAGCTGAGCTCATGTTACTCGGGGATGGACAGTTGGTTGTCCTAGCCTGGACCTATTGTTTAAGAGAGGAGTTCATGTTCGTCTTCGTGGTGAGAATTGGGGCGATGGAGTCCCTTGTGCATCGTTGCATTGCATCGATGATTGTGAGAGTGTATGGATCTCTCACTACTCATTGGATCGGTGGTGGTCAGCTGAGGATCATACAGAGGGCACTGAGTGGTGATCACCTTGCCTGG
>JASDQU010753577.1:4089-15683 GCA_032191745.1 Picea mariana | reverse complement strand
GCAAGGAAAAGGGTTAGAGAAAGAAATATAAAAGAACAACTAAGAATTAAACTAAGAAATAAAACAACAACTAAATTAATGAACATAGGGACATAAGGACAAAAGAAACAATGAGACCCATGTCACCAATGATAAGGCTGATATTAGTGAAAGAAAACACCAAGAAGAAAGAGGATTATGAGTCCCTTCTTCCTCCAAGGGAGGGCTCTTGGACCCCCACAAATAAGCTCTTCTTACAACTTTGAAAATGAAAATGGTGAAAGAATTATTTTCTAATCTACTCAAGGGGTGAGGTGGATTGCCCAATGCAATGATGCTAGTATACTCTTGGTAAGGATAGAGGATTCCTCAAGAGAATAATGGCAACATAACTTTTCTATGAATTCCTTGAAAAATGAAGTGTATCCATGGCCTTTTTATAGCATTCCTTTGAGGTATTGTCCAACTAGTTTGTAGTGTGTAAAGAGGCTAATTAGGGCATTTATAGGTATTTGACCAGCCACCCAGTCGAATCTATTCGATATTTGAGTGTCAAATAAACTTGGAAGTTGAACAAGAAGTGGGTGGGAGGCCGACCACTCTCATAAATGCGTTGTTTCTTAGGTGCGCGGCTTTTTGCGACAACAGTCGCGCATCGTGCACATGTGCACGATTCTTGCATTTTTGTTTTGTGCATGTGGGCGCATGCCCTGTGTCTTCATAGCGCCCTTTAATTTTGTCACTAGTTGTATAGTTTTTGACCTTTTGGAAATGATTTTGTGGTAATTCTGGTCCATGGGTGACCTCATAACTATTTGACGATGCTGAATTCTTGGAACCATTTGCAGACGAAATTTCAGTGATAACAAATGCCCCCTGATGGATGAGGTTAGGAGAATATAGCTGAAATCCATCAATGTTTCTTATACTGAGAGTGTTGTTGTAAGAGAGAGGGATAGTGGGGTTGTCAAGAGTTACCCGTTAGAGTGAGAAGGGAACCTGTAGAACCCGACCTTCCTTAAGGTGTGTAAAAATAAACTGTGTATAAACAAGGCAGGCATGCCCCATGCTCGTGTCATGTAAAAAAGGAAGGAGGTGTTGATGTAGACAACTTCAGCGCCCTCGGGGGCGGTCATGATAAGGGCAGAAGACAATTATGTGGAGGAACATACTCTGAATAGTAGGCAGTGACATCTGTAAGAATTATCACGGATTCTGTAGGCATTGATAGCCCAACCAAGTGCAGAGGTCTTCGACAAGTATAAGAAATAACTACAATAGTCACAAAGTAAGACTCACTGTAACATGAGAAAGTTTTGACGTTGAATGTTATGGGGGTCAATGACAGCAGGGAGCAATTTTGGTTCTCCCTGTGCTGTCCGAGAGCTCTCATGAGAAAGGTAATGAGAGTCAAGATAATGTCGCCCTTTTGGAAAACTGTGCTGATGTCGACAAAAGGGGGACGTGAATCCCAGAAGAAAAGGGCTTTGTGAAATCTATTAGGTGAGGTTTATGAATTGGAGGAGGTACATGGACAAAGTCAAGATGTAGGAAGACTCAAGACTGCCCTTGGTTGGGGTATATGTGAGGTAAAAGTGGCCGCAACCATTCAACGAGGTCGAGTGTTAGGGGGACAACAAGACAGGGGATAAGTTGGGCCAAAGGTGGGACAAAGTGAACAAACTCAGAGGGCAGAGGTAAGTGGCCTGTGGGATACACTGAATATATGGACGATGTCATCAAGGGTAGATGACAAGCAGTGCCCCAACCAAGGGCGATATGGGTTGTGGTTTCCAAAAAGGGAAGAAGGTCACCAAAGGTGACGACAAAAAGGCATGGAAATGTAGGAAATAAAGGCATTTGTACAATAAAATAAAGAATAATTTGGGATGAGTGTACAAATACAGAAACGGGTGCTCCAATGTAATATGGTTGGCCCGGGTAGGTCTCAATTTTCTTGGAGAACTGGTGGAGGGTGGGGGCCCCATGGGTGGGTTTCTGTATGAGGTAGGTGAAATGAAGGAAAATTTGCAGAGGGGAAAACTGATTGTGGATGAAATGGAGGGTTCATGATGCTGTGGAGGTGCAGTAAAAAATAGAACCTTGAAGAGATAATCTGGGAGTTCGGTGGGAAAGATAGTAAAATGAGGAGAAGGAGTATGTGGCTAATTCGCGACATGATGTAAGACTATAGGGACTCCCATACCTAAAGGGATTTTGAAAAGTAGCATGAGTGTCAAAGGCATAAAAGGGTGCTATGAATGGGATAACTCATGTGGGAAGAGTGCTACTGGGTGACAATACCGAAGATGAAAATGGAGGTGTTGATACTACAGAGCCAGAGATGGGGATCCTTGAGGTAAATGTCAGAGGGTGTGACTGGAGATGCAAGTGAGATTCAGAGGGAATGACTACATGCCAGTGCTGAGTATATACCTGAAGGGGTTGCGTTTGATGTATGATGACCAAGTACCTGCACACATGAAAACCAAATACCCGATGTGAACAATATCTAAAGAGAATCGAACATAAGAGCATTTATTTGATAAGTTTGAATATGAGCATGCGTACCTGGTCGGGGTATGAAAAAAAAGCGCCCCAGGGGCTCAGGAGGAAAAGTGGCCCGGGGACTGTTGTGATGTAGATGACGGGATGTTGATCCTGTGACTTAAGACGGATTGAAGAATGGACACTCGTAGCTCTCGGAATGGTGAGTGGAATTTTGGTGAAAAGGCCTATATATAGCTGTAGGATCCACATTGCCACCTCATTTGTACTTGCTTCTAGAGTGACTAGAAAAGAGTTATTTAGAGGAGATTTGGAGATTCCGGGAGAACAAGGCAGCTGATCGAGGACCAACGAGCTTCAGGTTAGTAGTCTAATCATCCTGCATAGAATTAGGTTTTCCATTTTTAGGCAAGGCCTGTATGGAGGGACGTACAGGGGGTTTTATGGGTGTGGGCCCCCACATGCGCGGGCGATCCGGGAGTATGCGCGCACAAGTGCACACCTGCCTTCTGGATAGTCACGTATGGGGGACCATCACCTAAGGGAGGGGTAGGAGGTGGTGCTCTAGAGGCACCTTGAGTGGTGCTCTATGTATTTTTGTATATAGGCTGGTGAGCCCATTTTGTACTGAGGTACTTCACTGGCCTGCGGATACTTGTATTTTTGTATGTAAACATTTGGATGACACTTTGGACCATCTTATATATACATGAGTATACTTTTTGAGATCTATGTGATGTTTACATGTGTTTTTTTAATGTGTTGATGCTGTCTAATCGATATGTGTTGTGACAGGTTATTGATATGTTTATGTATGTGTAGAGGTATCTTGATGTGATATATGCCAGTCTAACAAAATGTTTGCTAAGTTATCTGTAATTTGATTCAATTGTCATGGAATATTTGTAAATGTAATGGAATCAAAATGTCGAGATAAAAGTCTAACATGTAGGTATTTGCGAAAGAGGAAAGGATCACAGACACGGTATGCATTGTTGAGTTGGAGAACAATTAGTTGAGAGTTGAGAAAGATGCTAAGGTGACGAATACGATGATGCTGGGCATCGGCGAGGAGGCCAATGATGACAGTGTATTCGGCTTGGTTGTTGGTGGCTTAACCCAAACATATGCCGCTCGAATGGAACATTTCATGTGAGGGGGTATAGAGGGCCCAAGCTGCCAAAGCGAGATTTTGTGTCCAACGACTGGCACCGTCGGCTTAACCGATGTGGTAGGCCGGTGGAGGAAGCCTCTGTCAATAGCACAAATGATAGTTTAGATGTGAGGGATGGAAAAAAAAGATTAAAAACACTATAAAAGAAATAAACTAAAGTAGAACTGCTACGCTTAGGCATAAAATTTCTTTAAGTATAACCCGTTGATGGGTTCTTTGAGAGAGAAGCCTTTGGGAGAGGCCAAGATGTATGCACCTTTGGTGAGGCAATGTTGGATAATGCATGGACCATGCCATAGTGACTCAAATTTTCCATGATCAAAGGTATCATGAGCGATATCATAAGCAAGGATGAGGTCTCCTTCGTGAAATGAGCGAAGGTTGACATGTCGATAAAAGGTGGCCTTTGATCATTTTTTAGCTGCCTCATTGTTCTATAATGAAGATCAACGATCTTCATCTAGGGACTCTAAGTTCAGCAAGCGCTGCTCCATTGGAGCAGTGTCGGGTAATAGCTCAATTGTGATGTGTAAGGTGGGAATTTCACACTTGATGGGAAGAGTGGACTCAACCCCATGGACTACATGAGATTGTGTGAAACCAGTGGCTATTTTCACAGCCATATGGTAAGCCCATATCATGGAAAATAACATGTGCTGCCAATTGGTCTTATGTTTATTAACCATGCACTGTAACATGGTCTTGAGGACCTTGTTAACTGCTTCGACCTGTCCATTAGACTGAGGGTAATATGGGGAGGCAAACTCATGGGAGAATCCTAACCGAGATGAGAGTTCGACGAAAATCTCATTCTCGAAGTGTTTCTCGTGATTGGAAACTAGTTGGAGTGGTACTCCAAAGCGGGATATGATGTGGTTAAAGAAAAAACATGTTGTGGTGTTAGCGGTATTGTTGAAGGTGGGCATAGCTTCCACCCATTTTGTGACGTAATCGAATGTGACAACAATGTATTTGTGTCCATTTTTGGAGGGGGGATTACAAGTCATGAAGTCGATGCCCCATTTACAAAATGGGCCGGTAGTGATGACTGGATGAAGAAGAGTAGGTGGTGCTTGTGTTTTGTTGGCATAAAGCTGACACTTCTCGCATCATTTCACGGCATGAATGCAATCATGAAACAATGTAGGCCAAAAGTAACCTGCTCAGATGATCTTCTGAGCAGTGGACATTCTCGAAAGATGGCCCCCACATGCGCCGCTATGGCAGTCGTTCAAGACTCTATCAGCCTCGTCAATGGTCAGGCATCGACGAAGAATGGTGTCAACCCCTCGCTGGTATAAGATGTCTTTGATGAGGAGGTAGTAGGGGGCCTAGTGGAGAATATGACGACGATTAGCTCATGAAATGTGGTTACCGAACTTTTGAGTTCATAGGTAGACGAGGAGGTTGTCGTACCAAGGATCATCCGAAGTGATGTAAAAGCGGTGTTCATTGGGAAAGTTGGTATTGATGGGGGCACTGGTTGTATCAGAGGGGAAGGCCGTGACAAGTTCAGTGAGGATGAGAGATTTCTTGCTCTTGGGTGTTGAGAATTCAAGATCGTACTCCTGAAGGATAATGATCCATCGGGCAAATTTTCCATTAATTTGTCGATGACTGAGCAAGTATTGCATAGGGTTGGAATCTGCTATGACCTTAGTTGTGTGAATAAAAATGTAATGACGCAGTTTCTGGACTGCGAGGATGACTGCGAGGGCTAGTTTCTCTTTGCGTTTATGCTTCAAGGGTGGCCTTGAGAGGTTTTTACTAATGTAATAAATGACAAGCTCATGATTGTCATCACCGATTTGAATGAGAACTCCTGCAACTGAGACAGTTGATGCTGATATGTAGAGGATATAGTCGCGATTGTAGTCGGGTGCACTAATTAAAGGTGTGTTGGAGAGTGCCATTTTAAGATCATCAAATGACTTTTGGGCATGTTAATCCCAGTAAAATGGGATTTCATGGCATAGTAAGTGAAGGAAACCGTGTGCGCAAGTGGCGTAGTCAGGGATGAATCGTCGTAGAAAGTTAGCTTTTCCTTGTAGGCTTTGGAGTTGACGTAAATTCCGAGGAGGTGGAATTTTGGTGATAGATTGGACTTTGAGGGGGTCCACGGTAATATTTCTTTGGGAAATGATGAATCCAAGGAGGTGCCCCACAGTGACGCAGAATATGCACTTGAGGGGATTCAAGTGGATGTTGTATGGATGGCACCGTTGGAAGATGATCCATAAATCATCAAGATGTTGGGTGCATTTCTTGGATCGAGATGTGAGGTCGTCCAAGTATGTGAGGATGATATGAGCCAGATCATGAAAAATGTATGTCATAGCCCATTGGAAAGTTGCGCCAGCATTCTTTAAGACAAATGGCATGACACGATATGCAAAATTACCCCAAGGGGTAGTGAATGTGGTTTTGTACTGATCGGTTGGGTGAATTTGGATTTGATTATAACCAGAGAAACCATCCATGAAGGATAGAGCCTCATGGCCTGCACAGTCATCAATAATTTGATCGATGAAAGGCATTGGAAATTTTTCTTTGGGACATGCGTGATTGAGATAGCGAAATTCCATGCAGACGTGGATAGTGCCCTGTTTTTTATTAACTAGTACAGGGTTGGAAACCCATGAGGTATAGGCGATGGGGTAGATGAACCCAGTTGCGCATAATTTTTCAAAATCAACTTTGATGGTCGCTGCTTTGGATGGGTGTAGCGGTCGCTGTTTTTGATGAATTGGTGTAATGCCAGGCTAGGTGTTGATGCGATTTTTGATGATAGAGGGATCAAGGCCAGGCATTTATGTGTATGACTAGGCAAAAATATCTCGATATTCTTGGAAGAGGGCTTTATAGGTGGTGATTTCTTGAGGAGTGCAAGTGACTCCAATGGTGATTTCCTCGACGACGCCATTTTTTATGGAATTGTCAATTTTGATGGTCGGGGAAATGTTGGCCATGTTGCCTTCTTCAAAAGCATCAGGGGTAGGAATGGGGTTGTTGAACTAGTCGATATGCCCTGATGGGATAAAATCCTTGGTTTTGACCGCGTATATGGGGTGTTGGTTAGGAGGCACGAAGGCTTCTTGTGGAAAGAAGAGCGCTCGGTGGTGTAGCACATCCCATGGGTAGTCAGGGGTGTTTAACTCTTTTAGTATTTCCTCGTCACAGTGGAACTAGCGAGAATACAAGGGGTCGTGAAGAGTGATATCGGTGACTGTCGTCATGTGGCTCCCCCCTAGTGATGAAGAAATAGGGGGAGCGTCGTAATGGAATTGCGATGGTTCACTCGACATAAACCAAATATCGAAGTATTGAGGAGTACCTGTGGTAGTTGGATGTAAAATTTCCATAGGGAAATGAGCGGGAGAATTGGGGGGATTTGGGGGTGAATCCTTGGATAAGTCATCCAAGAACCACGGAGGCATTGGGAGGGCCTCGGGTTCAGGATAAATGAGATGAAGAATCTCTAGTGACGAGGTAAGGTCAACCATCGATTATGTGGGTCTTTGAAGCGGGGTCAAATGGCATTGCCTGTATTCAATGATCATAGGGCATTGGTATGTAAAATGATCTAAGGATTCACATAGGGAGCAATGGCATCTCATACATTCATTGACTGAAGTTGTGACATAATGGATGTCAGTGATTTTTGGTAGGGATGACGTAGCTGGATTGGGTTCGCTCTGGAAGCTTTGGCGTACTGCGGATAATGTCTACCAGAAGTGTGGCAGTGTTGGGCAATGGTGTGTATAATGGCCATATTTTGAACATATAGCGCAAGCAAATTTGGTTCGAAACCCTTTACTACTTGAGTGAGGGGAAGTAATGACAGTATTTGCTACGGTGGCAAGTGTTGATGGAGTTTGATTGAGTGGAATCAAGTTCCGTAACTCTGGTAGAGATGGGTAGTTGTTGGTTTGGTGTCCATCTTTCTCACATAGTGTGCAAGGGGGTTGGACGCACGGGGGAAGTGGAGTTGTGAGCTCCTTCTTCTTTCTCCTTCCCCCAGTTGTGGCAGGGAGAGTAGTGAGTGGGGGTGTAGAGGGTATGGTGGGAGTGAGTATGGGAATCGTCATCGGGATTCCTTCCATTTGGGGGGGAAGGGATGGGCGAGGGACCATCTCTGGTGGATGTAAATACCAAACTGGAATTGCTAACACCATATTAGGGAGGGTAAGCGTTGCGGCTACTTGGAAATCTTGTATGCTACGTGGAGGGTAAAAGAAGGGGATTTGAGTAATGTCTTGGGGAACTGTCTCCCAAACTGGGATATGGCCTTGGAGAGAGGTGAAATCATGGAATGATGGAGTCAACGAGTTTGCAGGAGGCTCGTGAGGGGGGAGATCTGCAACTAGTGGGGCGTCAGATATGATAGAAGCCTCCCTAGGAGGAAGGGTATCCTCTATGTCAGTTCCGTTAGATGATACGAAGCATACTTGATTGGAAGGATGAAGGAGAAATGGTGCTCCATGGTAAGTTATTAACAATGATGGATCTTTGAAAATTCCGAGACCCATTTCGATGAGTGGGTATGCATCATGACTTGTGTGGATGAGAGGAAGAATGTTATCGATGTTGGCAGAAGGGTTAGGCTCGTAATGTGAGACTTGGTCAATGGTAACGATCTTCTCGTTGTGGGGGAACATCATTGTTCGAAAGATGGAAGAGGCAACTGCCTTCATAGCATACATGTAGCTATGACCGAACAGGATATTATAATCGAGTGGAGCATCAATAACTTCAATGTCGATGAGAATAGTCTTTCCTCTGAGTTCTACGGGGACATTTTGGAAGAGCCCTTCAGGAGACGATGGTCATCTGTCATAAGCTCATAAGGTAATGGCAGAGGGTATGAGTTCGGGGGAACCAAGTTTCTTCCATACAGATTTGGACATAATGCATGTGGATGCACCTTCATCGTTGATGCACCGATGAACTGTAATGTTCCATATTTTTACTGGAATTTGAAAAGCGATCAAAGTGGGAAGGCGAGGTTCTCCGCTACCAATATCAAACGTAATGAGTCAAGTATCTGTAGGGTCGACTACCCCCAAGGTGAAAAGTAATGATTTTCACTGAGTGAGACAAGTCTGAAGGACTTCTAAGACTGACATGGTAGTCGGGGATTGTGCTAAGTCATCAACCAAACTGTAATTATGATATTCCCTTGTGGTTTGTGGAGATTCCTACGCAATGGGATGTGAGGGATGTGAAGAGGTGATTCTGTGTTAGGGCGAGGGATCACCAACATGGGTCCTGTTGGTGCGAGAATTGTTTCTGGAGGAATGGGAGGGGACTCGGTGGGTGCATGGTACTGACGATTATGTGTTTGTAGAAGGATTTCTTTCTCACTGGTGAGGAGGATCGTGCGATCTGCTAGATTGTTTGGATTGAGGTACTATCCCAACTGAGGTGGGGTGAGCTGCGTGTCCTGTTGGGTGTTTATCATACCTTGGTGTGGAATAGAATTCTGCAACATGGTTGGGGGGGGTTGTTGCACATATTGTTGTGGGGCCTGCTGAGGGGCAGACGGTGCTGGAGGATGTGGTAGACTACCTGAGTCTTTCAGCCATTTGAAATCAGTGATTTGGGGGCAATGATGATTATAATGACCAAACTCACCGCAAAGAGCACAAGGGAAATTGGTTTTGATAGTATTTTTATTTCTCCCTTGACACCTATTGTTATTGCCCCCCTGGGGGTTTTGATTCCCTTGCTTCTAGTTGCCCCAAACCGGTTGGTTTTGTTGGGGTTGATTCCCACCTTGGCCTGGGTGGTTATTGTTCCTATTTCTGCCTTTCTTTTTGGCATTATTCGACGGATGGGTCAGATTTTCCGTATTCAACTGTTCAAAATTTTGATATTGCTAAACGGGAGAGGGTTGAACAAAATTCACCCCAACATGAGGATGTGGGGGTGCCATGGGCTGTGGAGGACCAGGAAAGGGAAAGTACAAATTCTATGGGGGTTTTTATCTGTAAGGTACATAGGAAGGCATGGTGCTTTTGCTAGTACTCATAGTATAAGCTGAGGTAGAGGGGGTCCCAGAACTTGTCTGGATAGGCAGGTGTAGTGGGGGTGTCGACGGTGGCCCACTGATGGGTGGAGGAATAACAACAGGGTATGGCTATTGATAAGGGGGTGGGGGGTAATAAGAGGTTCCCCCATACGCCGACGGATATTGAGGTGTGCCATACATTGGTGGTGGTTCGGGTTGAGGACTGTGGTGTGTGGTATTACCAATCAATCTGTCTGCTGAGTGAGACATCCCAGGTTTGTCTTGACCAAATGGCACGGGTTTGGGGCGGTTAGGAAGTACTGTGTATAAGTACCTTGATTGTGAATAGATGAGGTCATATTGTTGAGCCTTACTGATGTCTTCTTCTTCGGATTGAGGGAAGGTGGAAGCTACATCTTTACCGAGGAGAGAGACAAGTGATCTGAGGAACCAGTCAAGACACTGTTGTTTGGTGGTTTTAGCTTTGCATAAACTATGTTGTCTACGCCACTCGTGAATTTGATCGGAGATATGTGTGGCTAAGGTTTGTTTTAAATTAGAGAGTAGTTCAAGACCATTGTCATGGCAGATTGGTAATTGGAAGAAGGTAAAAAATGCTTTGGCCAAGGACTCGAAATTCGCATGGGACCCTGATTTTTCATCTACATACCATTTGGATGATGGGCCAGTGAGTGTGCGTTGAAATAATCGTAGTCTGATGGAATCATCCATAATGTTGTTGGAAGAGCACCATAGGTGGAAAATCATGACATGGTTGGCAGGGTCATCTCCTGCCTTTCCTTCAAACTTGGGGATGTCTGAAGGTAGTTTGGTGGGCATTGCAGGCCATATGGGGTCATGCAATATAGNGTTAAGAGAGGCCAAATAAGGCATCTGCAGTGGGGGGGGGGGAGGATTAGTTCCAGCCATGGTGTAAGTGTGTTGTGAACCTAACCCTTGAGGGGGGATAGGTGGGTTGGTACTTCCCCCTTGAGAGGAAGTGGGTCCTCCGCTTTTGTGTTAAGGAGAGAAAGTGGATGAAGGGACTTGGGAAGTGGACCCAAGTAATGTGGAACCAAGCAAAGCTGATCCTAGAACAGTGGCACTCACAGGAGTGTGTGAAGGTGGTGCCGATGAGGTGGCAAGACTAGGAACTCCCCCTAAAATAGGAGGGAGGTTTAGTAAGCGTCTGGAATGACAGGGGTTCTGTGGGTTCCCTATGATGTCCAACTAGCTGAGTGGATGTGTGCGAAATGTGATGAGAGAAAGTAAACAAGAACCTTCGCTGCAAATTTTGAAATTTACACAATATATATATCCAAATCAAAATGTAATCATAAGTGTATCATACATAAAGTGTTTTGAAAAAGAAGCATATATGTGGATAAGTGGGTTTTGTCTGCGTGGGCAATAAAAAAAAAATGCTCGTGTCCTGTTAGCGATATTTCTTGTTAAGGGGATTAGATATCAGATGAATGGGTTAAAACCCAGTTGTCCAAAGTTTTGGGTGATAATGCGCCTGTGGTAAGCAACAAGCAAGACCGGGCAGTCTAGATTTGCACGCCCAGATCGACGGCACACAGAAAATTCTGGACCCTCCTTGCCTTTCGACCTTTAAGCAAAGGGGGGGGTCCGGAATCGGGGACGCATCTCTCCGACGGTCCAAATGAGCGCACCCGGATCAACGGCGATGAAGACCATTTCGGACCCCCCTCGCCTTTCTACCTTTAAGCTGAGGGGGGGGGTCCGGAATTGTGGGTGCAGCTTCCAACGGCTACGATCAGAGCTCTCAGATCATCGGCAATCGCGCGACCCGCGTCATCCTCAGCTGCTCTGTGATCAAGCGCGCGTGGGCCCTTCCCCCCATCACATCATTTTCCAACCACCTTTCCGCGGCTGACATATGTCACCTTTTCATTCCTC
>JASDQU010753576.1:29196-42160 GCA_032191745.1 Picea mariana | reverse complement strand
ATTTAGACATAAATAGACATCATATCCATATTTGCATATGTTTTGAATTGTCTGTAACTCTTACATCAGCATATGTTAGCTTAAAAAATATATAATATTAATCTAACAATCTCTCTCTCTCTCTCTCTTTGAGATTTCATATATATGCCTAGTATAAAAACTGCTATAAAAAGAAACAAAAATAGAAATACTTGATTTAAACATAAATAGAAATACTACAAATTTGATATTTACAAAAAAATAATTTTACAATCTATCTTTACAATAATAAGAATTATATTTCCACATATCTATATTTACATAAGTTTTGAATTGTGAGTAAAAAGTATATAATCACATGTTAGCTTAAAAAAATTATAATACTTATAACTAACAAACATATATATATGAGAAAGATTTGATATATATGTTTAATATAAATATCTCTATAAAAAAAAAATGGAGTTGATTTAGATATAAATAGAAATATTACAAGTTTGATATTTAAAAAAAATAATGTTACAATGTCAATATATATTATCTTAAAAATAATAAGAACTATATTTTCACATATCCATATTTGCATAAGTTTTGAATTATAAGTTCTATTGAGTTCACTAAGACTATAACTAGCTTAGATCCATCTTAAAAGATCAAAGTTAGGGATAGTTGCAAAGAAGTAACTTCATAAATCTCAGAAGTCTGATTCTAATAATTTAGATTTTTGTGGTGAGAGTTTTGTTTTTCACAAATGATCGAAAGAACCACAGTATTCTCAATTACTTGTAAGTTTTAGGTTCACAAGAGGATCCATCTTTAGGACATAAAAGCCTGAGGAAAATTACAAGAGAATAACCCTAATAAATAATAAAGTGGAGTTGAAGAAACCTAAAGTTGGCTATGTAAAACCCTAAGATTTAATAAAATTTTTAATAATAAGCAATTAATAAAAAAATTGTTCATTAATCTAATAAGTCGTAAATTATTGATTTAATTTGATAATCCAGTGAATATTAATATTATAATTAATGTTTATGCTAGTTTTAGGTTAAATTAGAGTTAATTTTAATAATGGTAATATTAATATTATTATTAATGTTTTATGCTAGTTTTAGGTTTAAATTAGTGGTAACAAATTTTCTAGGAGATTAAGGTATGAAATCATAAATTTTTTATGATGTTCGTTGGTGTTAATTAGGTTAGTTTTAGTTATTAAGTTAGATTAATTTATTTTACTAGTTTAGGGGAGAAGTTAGTGGGTCAAGTTTTGTCTATATTGACTTAAATGAAACCTAAATGTTTGCTATGTGAAACCCTAGGATTTAATAATTTTTTTAAATAATAATTATGTTAGTTTTATTAGGGTAGATTAATTTTTAATTTTAATAGTCTAGTGGTTAAAACCCATTACTAGTGCTAGTGTTGGAGATCAAGTTAAAACTATCTTCTTTCCCAAATGACTATCTTCTTTCCCAAATGAATAGGATCCACTTATCACTAATTTTCATAACATTATCTCTATTTAAGTTATTCTAAAACAGAATTGGTTAGTAGACCATCTAAAACCTAAACATTTTAATTTTGAATTATGATTAATTAAAATAATATTATAACAACATGTTATGTATAATATTATGACAATAGAGAATGTTGAGAACAATTTTATATATAACAACTTAAATCTACTTGAAGTAGTGATAATGGAAATCATCATATAACATAATTGAGATATTTTATCAATGATTTCATAATATTATAAAAAAAATCTTACGCAATATTATAAATGATTTTCAGGTAATATTAATTATAAGTGCTGATTTTCATTACAATGATAATTAATTAATATTTAATATTTTTTGATAAAGTATGATTCACACTTCAATATGTATATTTATGTACAGTATATTATGATATTATTTTAATAAATATTATTTATTTTACTTTTAGTAAGTATTAATTATTTTAATATAGGTTGTATGGTCATAAAATTATGGATATACATTTATATCGTAATGATAATAAATTAGTATTTAAAAAGGTATGATTTATCATCTATTTCTTATATATTTATTTTAAAGTGTGTACATGTATAAGCTTAATTGTCAACAAAGGTTACATGGTCAAATAAGGCACCAGAATACACCGTTCCAAACAAATAAACTAATTTCTTGGCAGGAAATTTAACCCATCTCAGCGTGAGCCATTTTGCCTTTATCTTGTTGGCGGCATCGGCGTAAACTCCTCAAACTCGCAAAAGAGAAAATAAAGCCTGCAAGCATGCCTACAGCTACATATGCAACAATAATGAGAAAGTAAAAAATTATTGGGATCAACCGTATCACTTCAGGGCCCTTAAGTTTATCTGTTACATATGTTGCATGTGAATATTGGGACGATCAAACCTGACTCTGACGTCATTGTGCTCTCCCGGAATCCTTTAACCCTAAATCAGAGAGAGGAAACAGCAACCAAACGGTAGTGAGTAACTAGTCAAATGACACTGCAACTGTTTTTTGCAGTAGCAGAAAGTACATTATTATGAGGTGAAGAGGTCGAAATGATTTATTTTAAATTTTATTAGAAACGGAATGGGAATAATCTTACAATTTTTTGCTAAGGTTTTGTAAGCTTTTGTATAGTAAAAGCCTAATAGAGTAATCAAATATTGGGGAAATGTTAGATTGCAAAATGAGATAGATCACAACAAGGAAAACCCATTATAAATGCCTATATTCAAAACTGTTATTATTTTAGATTATTTATATTTTCCATATGTTATGAAGATAGAAAAATCATGGATAAATTGTTCAACAAAACTGTGGAATAAAGATTACACACTTAATTATAACAAAAAAAATGCCAGGTTCCATCTAAGGGCCACCTCATAGGATACATATCTATTGTTGGCCACCTAATAGGATACATATCTATTGTTGACTATTTTTTAATCATCTTAATAACTATTAGTTGTCATATATTGGTTGGCCACCTATGCTTAGAAATCAACATGCATCATAGGTTGGATTGTTACATATGAGTGCAAAAATCAATAATGGGATTCAAACTTACACAGGACTCACAAACAAGACTTGGATCTTTAATTTAAGTGGTAGAGAAAAAGTATGTGGGGGTAATCACATGATGTACAATTGGAGGCATGAGTCTACAAAGACTTAAAAGGTAAGCTATAGTGCATAACTATGTCAAGTTTCATTGACTATAGTAAACACTATAAAAGTTTCATTGTGCCTATTTTTAAAAGTGGGGTTTAGGAGATACCATTCAATTGTATTGGACCACATTGTTACTCTTAAGATCATTGCAGAGGAGTGTAGCAATAATAAAACCGATTTCTTAAGTTGTTTCATTGACTTTGGAAAAACTTTTAACATAGTATCTAAGATAAGCCTTTGGAATAGGTTGGAAGAGATAAAGGTTCCTTTTGAGTTGAGGGCTACTGTGAAAAGCTTGTATGAGAATGGTGTTTCCATGTTTAGAAAAACTAAGGACTGGTCAAAATAAATTATACAATATCGGAGTCAAACAAGTTTGTCCCTTGTCCCCTACCCCTTTTGGAATTTACATTAACAAGTTAGAAGAGTGTTTGGAAGAACTAGGGTGTGTTGGCCTGACTCTAATTAGTATAGTCATCATTCTTCTTCTTTATACCGATTATATTGTTTTTATGGTGAGTCCCCAAAGCCTTGAAAAAAAACTAAGAATCCTTCAAGATTTCTTCTCCAATATGGGTATGACTATTAATACAAGAAAAACTAAATTCATGATAATTAAATTCAAAAAGATTTGAAAGAAGTGCCTTCATACAAATATCTTAGAATAGATATTCATCACAAGATCAACTGAAATTATAGCATTGATAAAAGGATAAATGGAGGGTGGAAAACTTATTATGGGCTCAAAAAAAATTGCAAATCAATGGATCTTTGGATATGGGATAAAAAAATATTCCTCTTTGAGATGCTTCTAACTCTGGTTATTTTTCATCGATGCGAGGTTTAGGGATGTACTATCTCTAGAGATTTTTGGAGAAAGATAGAGAAGATCCACAATCATTTTAGAACATACAATCTCAAATTTAAAGAAAATACATCCTATCATATTCTCCTCATCGAAGCAATCTTTTCCTCCATTGAGGGCATGGCTATGACTAGGTAATTGATGTATAAGAACAAGTTAAATAGCATGTAATACAAGAAGATTCCTAAAATTGCCTCAAAATACAACCAAAACCACCTTCGGTTCAAGCGAGTATGGCATAAGGATACCTAGTCTTGGCTAAACTATTACGGAATAAAGAAAAAGACCATATCGTAGAATAAGGATAATTTTAAAATAATTATTACAACAAAATTTAAGGAGAAATTGTGGTATGATAAAGGGTTAGAGGGAAAAAAATAAATTATGATATTATAAGGAGGTTATCAACCCTAATCTAGAATATCAAAAGTATTTGTTTGTCTTGACTAGTATAAGGAATAAAATAAACTTTCCTAAAATAAGAACAAACTCTCATGATATTCATAGTGAAACTAGGCATTGTTCAATTCCCAAAACATTATGGGATGAAAGAGTCAGTCACCTTTGTGACACTAAGAGTGTGGTTGATGAAAATAACTTTCTCTTAGATTGTTTAGCATATACCTAGAGTAGATCTCTGTTTAAACATACTTTTCACACTACCGACCTTCTTAACTTTTTTACTCAACAAAAATATGGTGATCTTGGAACACTTCTCTTAATATTTTTCGAGAACATAATAAATTATAAATAATTCCAAGTATTCTCTTATGTTCTTAAAGTTCTATAGACCAAATTCAGTCTCAGTGGACCTTAATCACCACACACACACACACAATTACAATACCTTATTGAAATTTAAGTTAGGAACAATAATTCCACTCATATCCAACATTTTATTTTGAATCAAATTTTACTTCCTTTCCTCTAAAAAAAATATGCAATAATATTCATGCCAACATTGGATAAAATCAATTACAATGCATTTTCAAGATAAGATATCCATTTTTCTAATATAAATGAGTTCTAGAATTAAATCCATCACTTCTTGTGTTTATTCAAATACTAGTATCCTATACTTATTATTTGGTTTATAAAATATATTTTTTATTTTTCAAATTATACCATAAACAAATGCCAAGATTCCCTCACCCACTATAACTCACAACTAACATGGTTTTCTCTCTATGCAATATTCGTTTCTTAACACAATGGAATTATAATAAACAAATGCCAAGATTCCCTCACCCACTATAACTCACAACTAACATGGTTTTCTCTCTATGCAATATTCGTTTCTTAACACAATGGAATTATAGTAATACACTTCAAAACTCTCCAAGGGAGTGTTTCATGAATAGATAAAGACGTGTTAAATGACAAGAGGAGGAAAAGTGAAAAAAATGTGGTAAATTGTTTCCATCCATAATGACGAATCAAACATAGAATAACTCAATGTTGAAGAGAATGGTAGATACTGAAAAGAATAAAGGATAGGACACAACTCAAGAAGAAGCTCTACTACCATTGAAATTGTGGTAAATTATTCCCATCCATAATGACGAATTAAGCATAGATTAACTCAATGTTGAAGAGAATGGTAGACATTGAAAAGAATAAAGGATAGGGCACAACCCAAGAAGAAGTCAGAAATAGTGGGAGAATAAACTGAAGGAAAAAGGGAAACAAACTACAAGATTTAGAAGATGGATAGATAAATCCCACTTCATAGTAATATCCAGAAAAAAACACCACAAGAATAACAACACTTTTTACATAGGGCTAAAAAGATGGTTAAAATATTTTAAAAATAAATAAAAATGTAAGAATCATAATATTGTGAAGAAGAAGAAAATAGCTTATGCCCTATTAATGACAATGACTAGAGGGAAATAAGAATATAAATTCTAGCTTATTATAGTGCATATTGTGTATACGTTATTCCATCATGAGATTTAATCGATTCATGGACGTGTCAGAGGAAATATATGCTACCTATTTTATTTTGTCTATCCCACTAGTCTTCATCTTCAATTTTCAAATTGCAATCAGAACCTTTGTAATATATATATTATGAACATTGCACACCTCCCTTCAATTCCATAAACACCCGATCATCATACTCTACATTTCTAGATTAAATTATGTGCAGAAATCTATGGATAAGGAAGCCTCTTCCCTCTTCTTTGCCCAAGACCATGGTATCTCTATCATCGGATATTAAATATGCATCAATAGCTAAGGGCAGGGTCAAGAGGATTCAAAATCAAGATGAGGACACCCCTTTTATGACATAGGAGAGAAAGTTGAAGCTGCAATATCCAACATATAGAGGTGTGCATCATTGTAGTTGGAAAAAAAGGTGTTTGAAATAAAGGATCGAAAAAAGAAAACTAGAATTTTCTTGGTTAATTCTATACACTAGAGATGGTGGCTCAATCCTATGATGTCATTGAGTTCTACTTGAATAGAAAGATGAAAGAATTGACTTACATAGTACTATTATTTCAGCAAAGGAATTGATTCACATTATACATTACACCAATGTTTGATTCTTGAGGAGGTATCTTGACCAATTAGCACTATGGGATTTATAGGAAATGGGGGCATGTCTATGTTCATTACAAACTAAATTATGTAATCCAGTTGCAGTGATAAAGGGATTAACTTATATTGTACCAATCTTCATATCAATATCTATGTTTGGGATGGTAGGTAAAGATTCTAAAAAACAAATAATTTGGTCAATAAAATATTCCACTCAGTTTTAATAAATAAAACACAAATTAAGTGTTTTTTACAAGTAATTACATTTCTCATCCAATTTTATCATGAGATTAGATGCCATAATAATATTAAAAAAATAATTTAATACTTAATACGGGACTAAGCTAATCTTGTAGTAAAGGGATCCATTTTTTAGGAAAAAAATTGAAGTTAAATTCAACCAAAATTTTCAGGTATGTCAAAGTTTCACACAATCTAAGTTTTATGCATAAAAAACTTTGCCTAGACGTTTTCCCACTTTAACCTAACCCAAATGTTCGGAAAATCAATCAAAGTTTTAGATTAATTAAAATTTGACAAGTGTTGGATTGCCAAATTCTCACAATGGAGGGAATATTTCTACAATATTGGTTTATTTCTTTAAGATCAAAAACTTTAAAGGTAGTTACAGATGTCATCGTAACATTACTAAACCTTTTTAATCTTCCACAATAAAATAACTGATGTATGAAAGCAATTACTTCTCTTCATTACATAGAGCCTGGTAACTCAATTTTTCTATTTTTATTAATCGCATGGCAAGTATGTTGATAACATTTTCAACTATAGTTTCCAATACATTCTATGAGGTAGAATGTTTTCAACTATAGTTTCCAATACATTATTTCAGGCACATGTTGATAAATATTATCAACATGTCTACTCAATGTTGAAAACATGCCAACAAATTTCCCATGTAGTCACATCCACATGCATGAAGTTATATTAGGAATCTACATGCATGCACTCTTTTGTGAACAGAATGTGTAAATGGTGGATCTAATTATAATCGGTTAGTCTAACTATTTGAGAGATGCTATATATACAAGCATACCCATAGAGGTGAGAGTGCAATGTGTGTAGAGTGTGTGAGAAGGACACAATACTATGGAGTATAGTGTGTCTGTGAGGATAAGATGGTTGTATGCTTGTGTTGACTATTGTAATTCTCCCTTGAATAATAAGAATATTGAATATCATTTCCCTGTGCTTTTTTCTTACATTGGGTTTCTACATAAATAACTCTGTCAATTGTGTGAGTGCTACTATGTTTGGTTTTTTTTCTCGGTTTTATGCTTTTTAGTTTCTCTGTTTTACTTCTACTTCCTAACAAGTGGTATCATAGTAGGTTGAGTAGGTGTCATAGGTGAGCCAAGGAAAATTGTGTGCAGGTCTCCTGTGAGTGCAAGAACCTTTGGACGCTTTTTTGACATGTAAGGAAAAGCATATTGAAGTACTGAGGACTCCAGATATTTTTTGAAAACCAGAAGGTGTGATTGACTGAATTTCAGGTCATCAACGCTCCCTAGGAAGTGTTAGAGGTACATAGACTCTCTCACACTTTAGAAATAAGAATTATTCCTGAATTGATGCACTTGGTTCATGCACCACATAGCGTCGGTAAGTTGGAGCTCCCCCATCCACACTCGAGGAGCGTCGATCTATAAAACATTGTGCTCCCTCTCCACACTCACAAGAGCGTCGATATAACAACAAAATTCACATGGTATAAAAATTCGATGGTATGAAGTTATTGTCTTATTATGTTGACATGGTTGTGAGATTTAATGCCATGTTCGTGAGCTTTCAAAGGTTAATTTTTAAAGTATGAAAAATTCAAGTGGGTGGATGTTTAAAAGGTGAACTTATTTTTATAATAAAAGTGAGGTTAGTAAAAAGGTTTTTTTAGGTATAAAATATTGTTTTTTAAAAACCCTTTTTATTAAACTTTTTAGGGTTTATACCATTATTCCTCCACATTAAAAAAGGCTTAGTTTTATAAGCAGTGGTTTTGGAGTTTTTTGTTAATGGATAAATAGCAGATTTCTAAGTTTGAGGTGGAGAAATTCAGCGGTAAGAATAACTTTTTTCTATGGAAGCTCAAGATGTGGGATCTACTTGTGAAACAAGGATCGCAAAAGGGATTGGCTAGAAATACAAAGAAATCGACAAGCATGACATATGAGGAATGGGAAGATCAGGATGCAAGAGCCCTCAATACCATTCGTTTGTGTCTGGCGCTGTGTTTTTTAACATCGTTGAAGAGGAGACAATAACATATTTGTGGAAAAAACTAGAGAGTCTGTATATGACAAAGTCCTTGATGACCAAAATCTTCTTGAAGAGGCAATTGTACAACTTGTGGATGAAAGAAGGTGAATTTTTTTTTGATCAATTGAATGTTTTCAATACTATGATTTGTCAATTATCTGCTATGAATATGAGGACAAGGAGGTTACACTACTATGTATGTTTCCTGAGTATTGGGATCATCTGGTCACAACTATGTGGTTTAGCTCAACAAATTCCATTGATTATAACATTGTTGTGGGATATTTATTGTCTGAGGAGATGAGGAAAAGATCCAGTGAGGAAACCTCAACAACAAAAGCAATGGTGATCAGAGGTTGATCTACAAAAGGAAGGAAAGATCAGAAAGGTACAACTAGGTCTAAGTCAAAAGATAGTAAGGGTAAGGGAAAATGTTGGTTCTGTGGAAAATTTGGGTATCTTAACAAGAATTGTTGGAAAAGACAACAACAATCCAAAGAGGACTCCACAAAAGAAGCAAATTCAACTATAAGTATGGTTGATGAAGTTTTGTCTATCTGTTGTGTCTCACCGCCTGTGTTCACATACTAGGTGCAAGGCAACGATTGTTGAGTCACCGTGAAATAATAATAATAATAATAATAATAAATGTATTTACTTTATAGTTGTAAAAATTATTTATTTCATGTAAATGGGCATACGTTTGTAAGACCTGGATAGGCATCCATACCCATGGTTTATCTGGTCACATATGAAAAATCTAAACATAGATTTAGGTAGATTGAGTATGTGGGGGGCGGGGGGGGGGGCATGCATGTTGGGTTAACCTTGACTCGATGAAAGAGTTAATGAGTTAAATATGGTATTTAGCAGGTGGATTTCCGATCCATTTTTTTTTGGCATCCTGTGGTATTGTGTCCATGGATTGCATGCATTGAAGCCTATAAAAGGCTTGGTGAACTCCATTGTAAATTGGTCTGGAGGTAAGTTGTCAAATCTTATTTGGTCATCTTGGTCAGATTTGGTCAAGGGAATGTTCATGTTAAGGTGGAGCACTGAGACTCCAGTGTGAAGTCCCTGGAGGTGAGCGACAAAGGTTCACTTGGGTTGGTTTGGCCAGATTTGGTCAAAGTTGTTAGAATGCAAAGTTTGAGGTGGAGCAATGTGTATAGGTTATAAAGGTGGGTCTGTAGAAATGATGATGTGTTGACAGGTCAATCAAGTGTTTGAGAATATATGATGAAAGTAGGTTTATGTCCATGGAACTTGGAAAGTATTGCACGAAAGATGGGATCAAAGGCATGTTCACTAATGCCAAGTTGCAACAATAGTTGTGGACATAAGCGATTGTGCTATCTAGTAACTCAATCACCATTGGTTGCAAGAGATAGGAAGATTTTGGAAGAGGTATGAACAGGTCATCTGGTAATTACTCAAATGTGAAATTATTTGGTTGTGATGCTTATTTATTTTATCGACACTCTAAGTAGGACCTAGATCAAATAGGTAGATCTTTTCTATGGTGATGATTTTAAGGGATGCAGACTGTGTGATCCTACTACCCACAAAATCATCATGGACATAGTTGTAGTGTTTGATGTATCCTTTCATAAAAGATGAAAGGTTCAAATCATGACTAGTAGTAGAAGGGTATTTGGAAGGTATTGATTTCCATGAAAGTTTCTCACTGGTTGTTAAAAGCTTGTTTCTATTCATGGTGTGTTAGTACAACTAGATGTTAAAATTGTTTTACATGGATTTTTTGGATAATGGGATGTGTTTGGAACAACTAGAATGGCTAGTTTAGAATCACAACAGAGGATTTTTTGCAAACTCAAGAATCATTGTATGGCCTGAAGCATGCCAGGAAAATGGTACAAGATGTTTGATTCCTTCATGGTGAGCCAAATTTTACAAGAAGTGAGTATAACCATTGTGTTTATGGTATATTCATTATCTTGGTGTTATATGTTATGCTTGTTGCAAGCACAAGCATGCTTGATATAAACAAGTTGGCTCAGTTGGTTAGGATGTTTGTTATGAAGGATCTGGGAGAGGAAAATTAAATCTTGGGCATGGAAATACACAGAGACAGGAAATACGGTAAGCTTGGTTATCTCAACAAAAGTATGTGGTGGATATACTCAAAAATTTCAGTATGAATAATGTGAAACTGGTAAAATCCCTTTGTCTTTCCATTGTAATTTTTCTTTATGTTTATGTCCTAACTAATGACGAAGAAAAGGGTTATATGTCTCTAGTATTATATGCTATTAGAAAGTTTGATGATTTCGATGGGAAATGGTCAACATTTCACATGCAGTTGGTGTTGTCAGTAGACACATGGAAAAACTAGGTAAAGAGCATGGATATGGGTGCTTCAAACATAGAAGAACAAGTATCACCTACAATGGTTCCAGTGATTTAGTCTGTGGTTATGATTCATGAGATTCAGACGAGAGGAGATCTATTGGGTAAGTATTTAAAGAATGCAAGGATCTATTGGGTAAGTATGGATAGGTACATGATGTGGTGTTCCATGGTGGTCAAAGTGTTTTGCATTTGACTAACACTACAACATATCAAAATGGACCAGTGTATTGGTTTATAATATAGGTTATTGATGGGGGAATAATGGTCCATACTGGAGAGAATTGTGCAGACATGTTCACGTAACGATATTGTTAGAGAAGTTGTGCGGTTGTGATGGTGTTTGGATTCTCTTGGATTGCATGAAAGGTGATGAATTAATTAAGGGCATGATATCTCAGGTAAATTTTTGTCAAGGTGGATATTGTTGGAAGCATTCCAATGAATTTCCCATGCAGTCACATGTACATGCATGAAACTATATTAGGAATGCACATACATGCACTCTTTTGTGAATGGATTGTGTAACTGGTGGATCTAATTATAATCAGTTAGTCTAACTGTTTGAGAGATGTTATATATAGGAGGATACCCATAGAGGTGAGAGTGTAATGTGTGTAGAGTGTGTGATCAAGACACAATATTGTGGAGTACAGTGTGTCTGTGAGGAGAGGATGGTTGCATTATTGTGTTGGCTATTGTAATTCTCCCTTGAATAATAAGAATACCAACTATCATTTCCCCGTGGTTTTTTCTCGCATTGGGTTTCCACATAAATAGCTATGTCAATTGTGTGATTTTTGCTCTATTTGGTTTGTTGTTCTCAATTTTATCCTTTGTAGTTTCTCTGTTTGGTTTGTTGTTGTCGGTTTTATGCTTTGTAGTTTCTATGTTTTACTTCCACTACCTAACAATCAAGAACTTTAAGAATGAAGGAAAACCATCACATACTTTCAAAAACTCCTCAACCAAACCTTTAAATCCTTTGTATGGTTCTAGTTAATGAAATGTATGCCAACAAAGAAGCTCTTTCACTTACTTTCTATGCAATGTCTTTACAATGCATAGTTTTTGGAGAAGAGTGCAGATGAAGTGAGGCTTGATCATGAGATGGTATCAAAATCAAACTCTTGGATTCAAAAACATTGCAAGTTGACTATTTGTTTGCTCAATATGGTCAATGTCATCCGAAACATTAAAATATAGGAGCCCTCATAGAATACACCATTTCCTCGGATGAGAATACTCAAAACATAACTCAATAGATCATGAAGGCCATTCTATTCTAGGGATGGTATTTTTTTCTAACTTGATAGAACAATTGGTTACTAAAAATGGACATGAATGAATGCATTTTCAATGGATTTGGTGTTGATATCCTTTTGATATAGAAACACACGAACCCCATGAAAATTTCTTAGGCGATTGTAGATGATGTTGGATGAGTCTTCTTCACATGAGATGCTTGTGGTTTATAAAAACATTGTAGGTTGTTGAAGCATGCACTATCACTTGTATATATCACTCAATTGCAGTAGGTTTTGAGTAGGGACATGTTCTTGTAAACATATGGAAGTGTCTACACAAATGAAATCTGTGTTGTTGTAGTTTTTCCCCATTACATATACTTCATTTAAAAAGAAATATTCTTCTATAGAAAAGGTAGAGCTATATAATGAATATATATTTTCGTGTAATTGATATTTGGATTTTTTTATTTTTATTTTTATATATTTTTGTGTAATTGATTTTTGGATTT
>JASDQU010753575.1:39479-55737 GCA_032191745.1 Picea mariana | reverse complement strand
TTGGCCTTGACTAATTTGCTTGGGTTCGCTCGAGAAGCAATTCCACGACAATGACAAATCTCTAATCATTTACATGTGCAGCTATACATTGAAAATTATTGCACTAAAACATGTCCAAGCATGCACCTGGGCAAAATATTGAAACCTAAAGTTTGATAGCGCAGCCATGGGTCCAGCGGAATTGTTAGAAATAGCATTCAACAACAACATTAAAAAAGAAATAAATTACAAAAATATATGGCTTTGGCCGTCAATGCATGTGACTATTGCCACAAATATGCAGCAGCATTCAATGCTTGTGATGACATCCATGAATATGCTTGATTGCATAGAAAGTCAGCTCATCTCCTTTCAGCAAACCTTTTTCTTCGTGTCATACTCCGATTTAAGTTGTCATGTCTTATGACCTTCTTTCACTGTCAAGGGCCCTCGATCCGTTCTTCCATATGAAGTTCTGGGGTTTATTTCTTTTCTTGATACATGTTATTAGATAGATAAAATCAATTGCATGGCACTCATCTCTCTAATGTGATTGCCTCTAAGAATACAGATACGGTAACTGAGTCTTGAACTGTGTTCCTTGCTGCCATGGCACCTTCCTCTTCCACCACCAGCAGCAAATGGAATTGACGGAATGCTGTGAATGGGGCATTCTGAATGAAGACGATGAATACGGTGATGTGGATTGTTGCGTTACTGCCTCCCATGTGCACCGCACCGCCTTTAAGTTGTATTTATCAAAGAGAATACCAAGGCCTTCAGGGTTTCCAATTTCAGAGCACTAGCTTTACGGTAGGGTTTTTGTATATACTGGTGGGTTTGCTGCTCATGCTTCGTAGTTTCATTCCTCCAATACGTGTATGAGAATCGCAACGTACCTGCTGCCTAATTTTTCGGGGATCGAACCGTAGTCCTTTGACCAATATAAAGAAAGCATGGACACCCAAATGACATGATATAGGGTTTGAGGAAACACGAATGGATGATTTGGCAGTTGAGAAGGATGAAAACCTTCGCACTGTAATAATTTTCAAATTTTGTTATGTGACCCATATTTATTTTAATCTCTTTCATTTGTTCGCCTTGATTTACTTTTCTGGTTGTGCTTTTTTTTAAATTTTGTTTATTTAGTAAAGAATTTTGTAATAGGGTGATATTTAAGATGGTAAATCTTTATGAGGTTAATGGGAAGCAAAGAATTATAATTTTTTTTTAGTTTCTGTGGATCTAAGAAATCTAAAAACCTGCATTTATTGGAAATGGGTATATTTAATAGGTTTTTAGTTTTTAATGATTTTTTTATGAGCAGTATTAAAATGAATTCAATATTTTTGGTAGTCACAATAAATGAAGGTTGTAATTTCAACCATTAACTTTTTAGTTTTACTTTTCACATTTACTTAATCATATTAAAAAATTAATGTTATGGTCAAATGATTGTTATGTTTAAGTGATTAGCAAGGATTCTATTTGATTATACTTAACTTATCATATTAAAAAATTAATGTTATGGCCAAATGATTGCCATGTTTAAGTGATTAGCAAGGATTCTATTTGATTATACTTAACTTGTAATATTTGAGATATAAAAAGTATGCAAAACATAAATAAAATGCTAGAAATGGAAAATGAACAACAATATAACCAGAATAACACCACAATAATTCTGAAATGATAACAGAATAACACCAAAAAGAGCACTACGATTACTGAGAGCCATGTTCACTTGCCTCTTCGATGGGTCAACCTCCAGTCGAGCAGAGCTCTGTTACAATAATATCCAAAGAAAAATTTGTCATGCCCTTGACTCTTATTTATACTAAATATGTCTATCAAAAGAACCATCTAGAGGAAGATCCTTTTAGAAGTGGAAGCTTCTATTAGGGCTTCTTACATTCGACTTGTTCTTCCTTATTGCTAGGTATGATTAATATTGACCTTTATTACATCAGAATATATTATTCTACCTATGTGAGGGGTTAGGTCCCTAACATGTCCTCCCCCTTAAAAGCAACCTTGTCATAAAGGCTTGAGATGTGGAAATTGTTGCAGAATGGTAGTTGGTTCCCAGGTGGCATCTGTTGGGGTTGTATCTTTCCACTGGACTAACACTTCCTTGATGGTTTGCTGACGTAGGCGACGTTCACGCTGGTCCAAAACTGCTTGTGGTTGTAGCCAAATGGAGCCTTCTTCGTCCAACTCACAAAGTTTGTTTGAGTTTGGCACTTAGCTCCAATCACCTTCTTTAAACATGAAACATGAAAAACATGATGTAGCTTAGAATGACTAGGCAAAGCTAACTCAAAGGCCACCTGTCCCACACGCTTGAGAACGATATAAGGACCATAAAATTTGGGTGTCGGCTTCTGACAATGGTTGGCCTTGAGGAAATTTTTCTTGTAAGGTTGCAGTCGAAGAAACACTTGATCCCCTTCTCCAAATTGACGTTCAGAGAGACCTTGATCTCCTTTTTGCTTCATGCGATTATGGGCGATGACCAAATTATTTTTGAGGGTATGGAGAATAGCCTCTCGAACTGTAAGCATTCGGTCAACCGCTTGGACCTTCGAGACACTTGGTAAATATGAAAGAACTAAAGGTGGATTTTGTCAATATACCACTTCAAAAGGATTCATGCATGTATTTTTATGGTATGAAGTATTGTACCACCATTCAAATAGGGGTAACCATTGAGCCCACTGATTGTTCTTTTCCAATGCAAAACACCTCAAATATGTTTCCAAACACTTGTTGACAAATTCAATTTGACCATTAGTCTCGGGATAATAAGTTGTGTTGAGATGCAATTGGCTGCCTTGGAGCTTGAACAGTTCTTGCTAAAAATTGCTGGTGAAAGTTGGGTCACGATAAGAAACAATAGAATGTGGAATGCCATGAAGCTTGAAGACCTAATCCATGAAAATTTGAGCCACAGTGGATGCTGTAAATGGGTGTTGAAGAGAAAAAAAATGAGCATACTTGGAAAGGAGATCAACTACCACCATGATGACTAATTTATTTCCCAATTTAGTTAAGCCTACAATAAAATCCATAGAGATATCCCGCCAAATAGAAGGTGGAATTGGAATCGGTTGTAATGTGCCAGGAGATTTGACTCGTTCACCCTTGTTGTGTTGACACACATCACATTCAACCACAAAATTATGAACATCCTTTTTCATACCGGAGATGATTTTAAGGATGGAAATTTATTTTAAAATGTAGAAACCTTGGCGAATCCTACTAGTCCTTCATATGCCAACTATAAATGATTAGCAATATTTTTGTAAAAATATTCAAATTTCTAAGGATTTTATATAGTTTTTATAAAAGTTTGGCGATTTTTTCGGTAAAATAATTTTATCCTATAGAATTTGGGTGAATTATTTTTAAAATAGCGAATCTCGTTTTTGGAAAAACCATGGAAAATTAGCCCATGAGCGAAATTTAGCCCCTAAAATCATCCATGTTTCATACCATCCCAGAAAAATGAATGTTTGACCCTCTCATAGGTTTTGGTAAACCCGGAGTGCCTAGCTGTGGGTGTAGCATGAAGCTCAGAAAGTACCTTGGATTTAAGTTTTGATTGTTTACTTAAATACAAATGGCCTTTGTATCAAAGCTCATCATGGAGCCAAGAGTAACCCGGGGAAATTGGAGAATTGGACTGCAATTACTGTATCAGATGTGAACTTTTGAGATTGTGTAGCCATTCCTGACAAACGGCTTGGAGTCAATCTGGTACAATGAAGTATAGAGAAAAAAGGAACCCTTCATCTTCATATTTTTGGGAAAGTGCATCTACAACCATATTTTCTTTTCCTTTCTTGTAAATGATTTCATAATCATGTCCAAATAGCTTAGTCACCCATTTTTGTTTCTCTGGGGAGGAAATGCATTGTTCCAGAAAATACTTGAGGCTTTGATGATCTTTCTTAACTTGGAAGAGTTTCCCCAATAGATAAGGGCGCCACAGATCAACGACATGAAAATAGCCAACATTTCATTTTCATAGATTGATTCACCTAAATTTTATTCAGACAGTTGTTTGTTGGTAAAGGTTAAAGGTCGACCCTCTTACATAAAGACAACGCTAATTCCTGTCCCTAAAGCATCACATTCTAGGACAAAGGTCTTTATGAAATTAGGAAGGGTTAGGACTGAAGTGGTGCACATGGCCATCTTCAAGGTTTGAAAAGCCTGAGCAACAGTTGGAGTAAGTGAAAGAATTATTTTTAAGGAGTGCAGAGAGAGGTATCGTAATATTTCCATAATTCTTAACAAACTTGTGATAATAACATGTTAAGCCCATAAATGCACACAAGATTTTGAGAGTCATTGGGCAAGGCCAGTGTTGCATAGCTTCAATATTTTTAGGATCCACCCTGACGCCATCCTTGCCAACAATATGACCCAAGTACTCGACTTCCAAGGCGCCAAAAGCACATTTAGATTGTTTCAGGAAAAGTTGGTGCTCAGAGAGTAGATGGAGAACTCGATCCACATGAGCAAGATGGTTTGCCTAGGTTTTTATATAGATGAGGATATCATCAAAGAAAACTAAGATAAAATGATGGAGAAAAGGACAGAAGACATGATTCATGAGGCTTTGGAAGGTGGAGGGGGCATTACACAAGCCAAAGGGCATGACCAAAAACTCATAGTGGCCCTCATGATTTCCAAAGAAAGTTTTAGGAATTCCTTCCTCTTTCATACGGATCTGGTGGTAGAGAGAATGAAGATCAAGTTTAGTAAAGAACTGGGTGCCCACTCAATTCACCCAAGAGGTCATCAATGACAAGAATGAGAAATTTGTCTTTAATGGTGAGTTCGTTGAGGGCGTGCAAGTCAGGATACATGCACCAAGAAACTTATTTCTTCAATACCATGACCATAGGACAAGAGTAGGGTCTCATACTAGGGTGAATAACGCCTGCCTTAAACGGTTCTTGAACTATTTTCTCAATTTCATTTTTTGGGGAAAAGGGGTGACGATAGGGACAGATATTGGGAGGAAGGCTCCTTGGGACAAGGGGAATGGAATGATCATGAACACCACGGGAAGGAGAGAGTGCTTGGGGAGTATAAAAGGCTACTTGATGTTTAGATAGGATGGATTGGAGGTCATGCGGCATAGAGGGTGTCTCAATTGCTTGTATGGCATGGAGTTGGGAAATAACGCTAGAATGACCTTTTTTTAGCATCTTTTTCATGCAATGGGAACTAATGATCTTAGAGTAACCGATGGTGATGCATTGGAACTTATATTGTTGGCCCTCTTGGTTGAATTGCATGGTTAATTCCTTAAAATCCATGAGAATGGGACCCAAAGTCCTTAGTCAATCCGCACCCAATACAATGTCACAACGTCCCATGTACATAGCAAAAATATGAGATTTCAGGTGGTAGTCCCCAATTTGGAGACGCACATTTTCATAATGCCCTCCACATTTCATGGAGTCATCATTGGCAATCATTATTTGAAATTTATTGACTGCATGGATATAGCAATGAGTTTCTTGGGAAATGTGGTGATGAATAAAATTATGGGTGCTTCCACTATCAACAAGAATGATGACCTTCTGATGCTTGATGTAACCAATTAGCTTGAGGGTTTGGGGAGCAGAGAAGCCAGTGAGAGAATTTATGGAAATGATCGGTTCTACTTCATGAGGGTCTGAGGGAGGGGTCATGTCAGTGGGTTCAGGTGACACAGACACAAAGGGAGCTTCAACATCCTCTTCCAAAACATCCTCCGAGATGGCCATAAAAATAATTTTTTCCTTACACTTGTGTCCCAGAAAATATTTGTCATCACAATTATAACAAAGGATTTTGAGCTGGCATTCATCCATTTTGACCCTGTTCAATATTTGGATCTTTAGTGGAGTAGAAGGAGGAGTGGGATTTATTGGCTTAGTGCGAGGAATAAAGGAGGGTTTCTAGTTTTTATAAGAGACAACTTGTTGTTCTTCCTTATCTCTTTTAGTAGCCTCCACCCAACTTTGAGGCCAATCCATGAGGACATGCGCATGAATATCATCCTTGCGACCACTGATAAAACATTCTTGGAAAAAAGCATCGGACGTGCCCTCTGTACGAAAACCCAGTCGCTCAAAAGGAACTATAAAGTATTTCATTGTTCCAGATTGTTTCAACTTTGTCAAACAGCCTAAATGGTTGGTTTCAGTGTCAAAGCGTTCATAAATCTCTCCCACAAGGTGTGTCCAAGAAACATACCCTTGACGGGAATTTTTTCTCCATTGCCACCATTGCCAACGTTCTTGATCTAGACAGAGAACACCATACTAGAGTTTAGACAAATCATTTGTAATGTCGTACAAAGAGAAATAATGTTCCATTTGAGTTACCCAACCAGTGGGATCTGAGCCATCAAATTTGGTCACATCCACACATGGAAGGCGTAGGTCACGCTGAAAGTGACGGGGATGAAAATTATGGGAATGAGAGGAAGTTTCGTTTTCGGTATGCAAAGGTGGATCAGATAAAGGGGGATCTACAGGGATATGAATCTTGGTGCAAATCATTGAAGTGTCAGATTCAAGATGGGTAGTAATGTCTTGTTTGAGGTCTTCTTTGATTTCCTCGATGGAGGTGGCGATGGAGGAATGCATGTTTTTATTGATGGTGGAAATATTGGCACTGAGTTGTCTCACTTTTTGTTGGGTCTCTGTGAAATTGGATTGCAAGGTATTGAAGTGAGCTTCCAAGTCTTGGCTATGGGTATGGGCCATGATGAAAAGGGAACTGAAAAGGGGCCAGTGGGGTCAAAACTTTTGTTGAAAAATGATAGGCATGAATGTGATAAGGGCAAAGAGATAAATCCAATGGAATAGTTCTCAAATAATGGTGCAACCAAATCTAGATTTTTTTTTATTTTATTTTTACACCTGCGGAGTTATACTCCGTCCTGAAGAATATTGTAGTGATAAAATTCCTAAATACTTAATAAGGAAGGAATGTGTAGTGATTTGGCAACTCGAATGCCCATTTTTTACTGTTGTTCAATGATTTTCCCCTGGTTTTGACATATATCTTCTCAAAACTCTCGTTGCATCTGCAATGTTTGATCTAGTACAAACCATTGCATACATTAAACTTCAAATTGCACTCGCATATGGAACATGAGACATGTCCTCCTCCTCTTCTTGATTCCTGGGACACTCATCCGTAGATAAATTTACACCTATAGGAATAGGGAACCTCACTGATTTACATTCCTGCATATTGAATCTCTGCAATATTGTCTTGACATGTTTTCTCTAATTTAACTAGAGTTTCATATTTTTTCGATCTCTTTTAATTTCCATGCACAAAATGAAATTTGCAGCACCACGATCCTTCATGTCAAATTTAGAGAAAAAATGAATTTTCACATCCTCGATAATATCCATGTTGTTTCCTATCAGCAACATGTCATCCACATACAAGACCAAATAAATTAAATGATCACCAATTAATTTAAAATATACATAATGATCCTCTTTGCTTCTTGTGAAGCCAAGTCCCAGCATATAAGTATCAATTTTTTGATACCACATCCTTGGTGATTGTTTTAAAGGATACAAGGACATTTTCATCTTGCATATCAACTCCTTCTTTCCCTTCATAACAAATTCTTATGGTTGTTTCATATAGATTTCTTCTTCCAGATCCCCATGTAGGAATGTTGTCTTCACATCCATCTATTCTACCTCAAAATCAAATGCAGCGGAACCAAATAACAGAAATATAATAGAAGTTAACTTGAAAACAAAAGAAAAAATCTCACCAAAATCAATTCCCTCAACCTAGGAATGACCCTTTTCTACTAACTGAGCTTTGTATTTCTCCACTTTTCCTTCTGCATTTAGCTTATTTTTAAATATCCATTTATTAGCAATGGGATTTCTTCTAGTTATCAACTCCACTAGATCCCAAGCCTCATTCTTATCTGAGGATGTCATTTCTTCAACCATGGCCTTTTTCCATAGTTTTCCATCCTCTGAATCCACTTCCTCCCTAACATTTCTAGGTTCATCATCAGTAATAGACAAAGAAAAAATTGAATTGAAATCAGGTGGAGTATACCTTTTCGGTATCCTTTTCTCCCGCACCGATCTCCTCAATACCGAAGCATGAGGATATTCTTCTTTTGAATCTTGTTCTTTTGTAGAGTTAGATTCATCATCCTTTGGTTCAAACTCTATTTTCTCTCGTTCTTCCTTACTTGGTAGGACTTCATGTTTGACAACATCCTTCATTTTTCTAAATACCATATCTCGGCTATACACAACATTTTTTCTTTTTTGGGTTCCAAAGATTATAATCTTTGAGAGAATATTTATACCCAATAAAGATACACTTTTCAATCTTCTTATATGGCTTACTCTTGTTTTCCTTTGGAACATGAACATAGGCCGCACATCCAAATACCTTGAGATGTGTGAGAGAGGGTTTCTTATCAGTCCATACCTTATGTAGATTCTTGTCATCCATTTTTGATGCGGGTGATTTATTGACCAAGTAACATGCAATACCCACTGCCTCTTCCCATAATTCTTTCCCTAACCCGGCACCACTGAGCATGCACCTTATCTTTTCCATCAGCATCATGGTCATCCTTCCTATAACTCCATTATGTTGAGATATATATGGAGTAGTCTTATGACTTTATATACCTCACTTCTTACGAAATTCTTCAAATTTATTCCCTCATAACTCTCTACCATTATTCTTCCATAGCACTTTAATTATTTTCTCTGTTTGATTCTCAACAAGAGCCTTAAACTCTTTAAACATGTCAAATACTTCAAATTTATTCCTGAGGAAATATATACAATTATTCCTCGAGAATTCATCTATAAATGAGACATAGTACACATATTTTCCCAATGATGGAACCGACACAGGTCCAAACAAATCACTGTGCACTAGTTGTAAAATTCTTTATGCCCTCGTTGTACCAGAGGGGAATCTTACACGATTATGCTTCCCATATACACAATGTTCATAGAAATAAAAATTCATAGAGAAGTTAAACATACCTTCAACCATATATTTACTGTTTAGTATTCAAAGACCCTTATCTCCAATATGCCCTAGTCGTTTATTCCACAACATAACCTTTTGTCCAGAGACTGTAGGATTTTTTCCTTCTTCTGCTCCAATATCAGGAACAATGTAATTATTACACCCATAACTAATAGTTCTTCCTTTCACATTATACAAAGTTTCAATCTGAACTCCCTTCAGTAACACCATTGCTCCTTGAACCATCCTGCAGGTTTCTTTTTCAAATAGCATTTTTCCATTGCATCGTCCATTTTCCTTACAGAAATCAAATTTCTATCCAATCCTGGGATGTGCAGAACACCAGGAAGTGTTCTTAYCKTTCCATACATGAACATCAACTTGAATTTTCCTYRTCCTATGATTCTAGTTTTCAATTCATCACCTAGGAAAACATTACCTCCATCATATTCACAAAACCACTCCCTATGGGGATGCATATGAAATGATTCACCTGATTTAACCAACCATGACTCATGATMTGCATATGTTATTGAAGAATCCAAGTACACATCCCCTCCTTCTTCCTTAGAGGTATTTTCTTATGTAGAGGTAGCACCTTTAGATCCCTTCACTTTCTGAATGCTTTTGGATCTACATTGCTTCTTAAAGTTCCCTTCCTTTCCACATCCCTAGCATAACTTTTAAAACTTTATAGGAGATTTATATATACCCTTAGACTTAGATATCCCACTTGAGGACTTAGATCTATTTCTTTTGTGGGAGTGTCCTCATGCAAATAATGCATATGTGTTATTTTCTTTCATGTTCTTCTGTCTCATCTCCTTCGACACTAAGGATCATACCACATCATTGAAACTCGAGGTAGTTGTATTAATACATATGGCCACAACTAGACTATCCCATGACTCTAGTAAAGAGAACATTAAACTAATACACTTATCTTCATATGAAATTTTAATCTCAATAGATAATAACTAACTTACCATAGTATTGAATGCATTAAGATGCTCTGTCACCAAGTCTCTATTTATGATCCTAAGGTTATACAACTTCTTTCATAGGAACAAATTATTCACCAGGAACTTAGACTTATACAAGTTCCCTAACTTATTCCATAACTCCTTGGATCTAGCTTCCCATGACACATTCAGTAATACTGAATCTGAGAGACACAATCGGATTGTGCTCCTTGCCTTCCGATGCAACTTTTTCTAGTAATTTGTTGATGTTCCTGTAGGTGCAGTACCTAGATCCACTATAATCCACTGATCTTTGTCTACCAACAGATCTTCCATGTTGAGCTTCCACAACTCAAAACTTTTCCGATTAAATTTATCGATATCTATTTTCAAACTTCTTGTGATTTATTTTCACTTGAAGAATCAATATCGCAGATCTCCCACTATAACAAGGATTATTGCAATCTCGAGCCAAACCCCTGTTCACAAAGGCACCCACCTAAAGCCAGTAATTTCTCTGATACCAAATGAAGATTTTAACCTTGTCCAATATTTTACTGCAAATAGATTTTCTATAAAAGAATAGAAAATATACAATGGAAAATACACACATTACAGAGATATTTTTCCCCTCAAATCCCAATCTAGGAAAACCAACATATTCTATATTCATTCACATCATACATTGTTTACAATACAATATACATATAGGAGCCAGCGGAATCCAAAACCCTAATCCAATGATCTGGCTTAGTCAACAACCCTAATTCCTTAACTAGAAATATAAAACCATCGGCAAAAAAAAAATGTGCCAAAAAAAGGCCCATAAATGGACACAAAATCGAGGACCACCCCTTGCAACCCCCTAAGGGGGGGCATAGCAACACCCTATCTTACCCCCTTCCTTCTTGATGTAATGTAGACACAAATTTTCCCCATGCAAAGAATATAACACAAACCCAACACTCATATAGATAACCTAGATATTCCATGCAGAGGAGCAAGCCATGAAGCCATAATCCCATAGTGATGAAGGAAAAAAAAATTCACAAATTCAAAATCATGTGAGGTAATATGTTGATACATGTGAGGAGATGGGAAGTTTCACTTCTAATAAAACACTCGTCCATGTGATCTTTTGACCTTACAAAGAGCCATGTTCCTTCTTATATAAGAGTTATGTTCCTTGTCCTCCATCATTTCAAGATATAGGTTGGTTGTAAACCATTTTGTTGATAACAATGTCCTCCTCGTTTGTTAAGGTTTATTTTCCCTTAAAACATGATAAAATTGCATGATGGAGAATTATTTTGTATCTTTATTTATCCTCTCTATAACTAAGTCCAAGAGAGTATCATGTGGATTGCATTTCAAAACCATATTCCTAATAACATTTTTGAAATTCCCCAACACAATCAAGTTCTGAAATCAAAGATTGATGGCAATTTTCAAGATAGGGAAAAGTGTGTATAATTTTGGTTATAAGTGGATTCACCAAGACCCCAAGAAAATTAATATATTATTGTTCCTTTTAGGTTTGTGAAAACCCCTCCCATGCCTACCACCCCCCAAAAATGAATGTATTATTGTTCAAAGAGAATTTTACGAAAATGATTAATATTTCTTGGTCTAAAGCCCAGACATTTTAGATATTTAAAATCACATCCAAGATTAAAAATTTCATATAAGTACACTCATATACAATTTGAAATTTGATAGTGTAAAGAGTTTAAAGAGATGAAAAGAATATCTTCAAGGAATTCTTCTCTAAATTATCACATTCGATGAAACAACTTTGTAGAAAATGGAAGATGTTCTCAAATAATGGAGAGATTCAACATGAAATAGCTAATTATGCAATAATGTGGCAAGTGACAACAAATCTAAATAACAATTGCCATCTGTCAAGTTTGTAACAAAAGATTTTTTATTTCCATAGCATGAAGTATCTAAAACTCTTGAGGATAGCATTCAAACAAAAAGGTAGAGCATGTGTTCTCTTCCATACATTATTAAGGAAACTATTAAAAGTTATGTGGAATATCTTATTAGAGATATAACTTTGATTAATATTTTATTGGTTAGGCTCAAAAAGTTTGAGAAAAGGATGAGCCAAAGTCTTCCTTCTTATAAAATCACTTTTAAGCAACATCAATTTCCTCAAAGTGATATTCTTTAACAATCTTTTTGAAGTTTATACAATATATTTCTCAACCTCAAAACAAATTGAGAAAAGGATTAGCTAAAGTAATGCTTCTTATAAAACCCCTTTTCAGCAACATCACTTTCCTCAAAGTGATATTCTTGATCAATATTCTTGAAGTTTGGAAAATATATGTTGAAAAATATAATAGGGAAGAACAATAACATCACTTTTTTCAAAGTGATATACATTAACAATATTTTTTAAGTTTGGAAAATATATGTTGAAAAATGTAATAGGGAAGAAGAACAAGTGTGATCTAACCATGCAAATGATACCAATAATCAAGGGAACTAAATTATTTTGTAGCTCCATGATGAGATGGATGTAAAAAAGACTTTTTTTTCCTTGAAATTGTAAATTATTTTCAAAAATAATTAAGAAATCAAAGTTAACCACACAATGCTAGAGTGAATGTAAAAATGTTTGTTTTTATGTAGACTTTCTCATGAAATTGTAATTTTTTCTTTGTGTTGATTTTCACTAAGCTGTTAGCTTATGATTGTGAAATTAAAACTAATTAATAAAAGCTAACATGATTTGATTTTTTATTATTGGTTATTTTAGATCTCTCATTAATATTCAACAAATAATAACATGATTTGATTTTTTATTATTGGTTATTTTAGATCTCTCATTAATATTCAACAAATAATTTTTTTATTTAATGGATGAAATATTTGTTTATTTCATATTCATTTTCATTCTTAAGCTAGGTATTAAGATTTAGTAATGCATTTTATTTTAGATTTATAATTGCATTCAAAGTTTATGTCTTAATAATTTAATGTTAAATTCATATATATATATATAGTTGGACCAACAAGTTGGAAGAGATCACTACTTCAAACGAAGAGAATACTAATTAGACCTTATATTTGGTAGCTTTTAATTTGATGATGAACATTTTTCCACATCCACACATAGTTAACAACAATAGGAGAGAATGTTATTCAATACTTTAATATACATTTTTACTATTTGATATTATTGTCCAATGTTATTCAATACTTTAATATACATTTTTATTATTTGATATTATTGTCCACTATTAGTTTTTGGATTTGTAACATGGAATATGTAAATATTTAATATTATTTAACAATAAATTTCAAATTATTATGATAAATAATGGTTAGATGGATAGCGTAAGGAAGTAATTTGAGATGCCATTTGCAATGGCATGATGAAGGGAATATTGGTCATACTTGGAAAGTTTTACAATAGTTCCATATGCTTTGGTATCCTTGATGACCAACACATGGTGATTTGTGACATGGTTAGGATGGTTGACTAGTGTATAGTCTATGAAGAACAAGGATGTCTTTTTGAGTAGGATGGATGGCTAATGAGGAACTTCATAGCAGGTTCCCATGGAAGACGACATGACTTGGAAATGTGATAGGTTTTGTGTTATCCATTGCAAAGAAACTGAGTTAATAAGTGAATTGAAGATATGTGAATTCCTGAGGAAAGAGGGACATAATATTCATTTATTATTATGTGTCATTTTAGATTGTCATATCATGGTCACATGTTGGGTAATCCATTGATTTAGTTTCCTTGGATCAGGGGAGGAGATAGTAGGTTTCTTATGGTTGGGTGGTGATAAGGAAACATCACCTATAGTGAAATGAGCACTATAACATTCCACAAGGTTGAAGTGGGTTCGGTCAAGACATGTCGATTAGGTGTATTTGAGGTGATACAAGAAATTGACAGGCATGCCTAACTAGCAAGATCACGTCACTAACACATGAGCACTAGGCTTCCTTAGTGGTATGGGATGCTCAAGGAGAATGAAAATTTAATCCCTATGACAAATGGTAGTAGAGCCACCATGTTCTTTAGTATGTGGAAATTCTAAAAGTTCCTTTTCACCAAAAAAAACATTTTTATTAGAGAATCCAATGGGGCCATGTTGAGGAGTACATCAACAATTCAAATGGGTGAAAATGTAATGATCCAATTTGAGGTGCCATTGGCAATGGCATGATGGAGATCTCATTGAGCATACTTGGAAAGTTGCACAGTGAGTCCATATGTTTCAATATCCTTGGTGACCAACCCATGGTGATAAGTGAGATAGTTAGAATGGTGTACTAGCATGTAGGCTAGGAGGATGAAGGATGTTGTGGTGATAAGTGAGATGGTTAGGATGGTGTACTAGCACTAGGCTAAGAGGACAAAGGATGTCTTGTTCAATAGAACCGATGATGGGCAAGGTGCTACATGAAGAGGATGATGAGACCTGGAAATGTGATATATTGTGTGTGATCTAGGTGGACATCAATGGCCACCCACCTATTCAATTGGCTCACAAAAAAAAAATCAATATTTGCAGTTTTCTACGGTTTTTCAGGTGGTGAACTTTCGAGGTCATTTTGAGGCCCTAAATGGAATTTGTTTGGCATGGAAGCGCCTAGTCAATAGTTGCAAGCTCTCGATTGGGTTGCTTGAAATGTGTACTTATTGGTCATACATTTATGGCCAGCTATCGAGTGCCCCAGACAGAGATCACATGCAAAAGTAACATCCCTAGAAAGTTGACATATCAATTAACCACATCATGACTCACAAACCTTTTGGTGTTTCATATTATGGGGTTAGGGTTTTTTATGTTTAGGGTTTTCTCATTGATGCTTTATATTAAAATTTATTTCTGACCTCATTGTAATCATCTTCTTGCGAATGAGCATATTCGTCACATCTCTTCTCATATACAAGCTACCAACACTCTAGTGAGTTCATTTTACTCTGTATTTTTTTGTCTGTGCAAATTTCATTCTTTAAAATAAATTGAGTATTAATGTATCTCTTTTTTTCTATCATATTTCTATGTTTCATTTTGTTCCCTCATAAATCTGGATCAGTTGTATCAGAGGATTCTAGTATTTATTTGTTTCTTTATGCATGTCCCCAACGAGGTCAAGGTATAAGGAGTTGGGACTCAAACTACTTGAGCCTATGAAATATTGTCCTTGTCGATCCTTGCATCCTCCCATGGAAGAAGAAAAGTGAGACGAGGGAGCATGAGATGATTTCCAGTTATTTCCTAAGGAATCCCTCACGCAATAGAGCGACGAGATGATGGAAAATTTTTCCCAAATCCTTCAATGGATATCAGTAAAAACATAGGAGTCTTAATCAAGATACCACTTTGGAGGTGCCACCCCTTTCACGGTACAAGTTAATTTTGATATTCTAGTATTTAATAGTCAAATAGATTAGGATGATTTGGAAAAAAGGTTAAATATACTATAAGGTTATTTCTTTTTCCACAATTTATTTGATAGGGAAAATATCACCTTTACACTCCATAAGGCAATATTGCTTGTCAAAAATTGGTGGGAGACATACTGTGAGAAAAATTCCATAGAGGAGTCTGCAATCTTTGAGCCCAAACCCACTTCGGACTATTTTATGGATGTCATTAAGGAACAATGCTACCCTGTTGAAAACTATGATGACCGGTACATGAGATAGAGAACACTGGGTCAAGAGAGGGACCCAGTTCACAAATAACTTTCATACCTTGCACACCAAGCTAGGTATTAGATATCGTGAGTGGAATATGGTTCTAAAATACCATGGGTATCTACATAAGTACATAAAAAAATGGACTTTTTCTGGACATCTGTCATTGGGAGATGCTTATCAACATGATGCCAAAATCAAGAAGAAAGTTAAGAAGCAAAATAAGCAAGAGATCAGGTCTACAAATATGCAACAATAGAAGTATTATAAAGGTGACCCTAACTCACACAACAATCAACCTTAAGACAAACAATCTAAGCCACTAGAAAAAAAGAGTAACGGGATGATGAAGAAGGACATGGAAAAGTCGCACAAGTTCCACAAAATCCCATGGCACAACACCAATGCATGTCACTCAAAATACCCCCGGATGGGATGTTGGTGCGGGCCACATGGTGGGATGAGGAGGAGCGCACAGGACAATGTGGTAGGGGCCATGTGTCGGGATCGTGCCAAGCTCCACCGCCTACTCCATGCATTTAAATGCCTATATGACGTTCGTTGCACCATTAACGCTGGTGCG